>CM031947.1:47587725-47600840 GCA_018749465.1 Paracanthobrama guichenoti | reverse complement strand
CAGGTTATCTCTTTGGAGAAATAAAACTATTTAAGGTGAATTTGAGTGATCACTCGTATATGCACGTGCACTCACTCACACACTCACTCACACAATGTAAAAGTCACCACCCAACCCCTCGCTGCAGGCCTGTACCGTTGCTTGAGTTCGCTGTGGCCTAGAAACAACAAATGGCCTCTTCACTCTATTCAGAGCAAATAAAATAAACAAAGATCACCTGAATTCCTCAGTCAGCAAACTCCCGTTTAGCAGCTCTTCATCCTCCGCGAGCACACACGAACACACTAGCCCTTACATGACGCATCAGCTCACCATCTTCTTCCCCGACAGCAGCAGACGATATTCAGATCTCACCCGATCTAGAACGTTCATACCGAGTCCAGCAAATCAGTGTCCTCTTCACTCGGATAATATAAAACTAACGTGCAGTACACAGCATCCAAATGTCCGTTTAATTATTCTTGAAGCAACACGTGCCAGTTATATTCTTCTTCACATCAAACACTTTATATCACTTATAGATCCTATAAATGAACTCTCTGAATGACTAAGAATATTGCTTAATCACTAATAATTCTCTTCTCACTCAGAATTAACTATTTCTGTAATATTCTCAGAAATAAGATATTAATAATCCTATACAGAATATTAATAACCACCTGGGTTACACTCTCCCTCTACTAAATTACTCATGTCCTCATGAGTCTCCAACTACAACTGTAGTAAGACTTCAGACTTTGGATACCTCTTCTGCTCAACACAGTGTTCACATGTATACACGATAGTCAAAGGCCTGTCAGAAGACTTTCCATGTTCATCATAACTCAACTTCTGAACTGGTTTAATCATCCTCTTTGGATAATTCCTCACTCTTTCAAGTTCCTCTTCTCCCCTCTTAACATTCACAGTTTCAATTACTTCCTCTTCAGAAACTGAATCCTCAATGATGTTCTCCTCCATTTGAGAATCAGACTCCTCTCCTCCAGTCACTTCCACCTGATCAGGATCCTCTCGAGACCTGGTAGGACTCTGTACCTTTTCCCTGTCAGTTGATGGAAAAGACAGTCTTTCAAGGTTCACAGTCCTTCCAACTGGATAATAAACACAATTACTACCGTCATCACTCTCAGAATTCAAGTCCACCGATTCACAATTCTCTCTGTCTTCTTTCCACAGTTTTAGTTCTGGTCACCACACGGCGTGAACTGTCCTCCCTCTCTGAAGGTAAGATAATTCTCACTCCCCCACCAATCGGCAACAAATGATCCCTGTGCAAAGTTCTCACCCCTCCTTTTCCACTCTGCGGCTTCACCCTGTACACAGGCAAGTTCTCCAGCTTCTCCAGAACAAGGTATGGTACTGAACCCCACTTATCTCTCAACTTCTGCTTCCCAGTTGTAGCAAGATTCTTCACCAGCACACAGTCTCCTTTGTCAAGCTCATGGAACTTCACTCTCTGATCATAGAGTCTTTTGTTCCTCTGCTCCGTTTTCTGTGCATTCTGCAATGATAAATCAAAGGCATTTCTCAAATCCTCTTTCATTCTCTCTACATACTTCACATGTTTTTCTCCTCTCCTTCCATCTCCAGCATTCCCAAAGCGTACATCAACTGGAAGACGAGCCTCTCTCCCAAACATGAGATAGTAAGGAGAAAATCCAGTAACTTCACTCTTCGTGCATCTGACTCACACTCTGGCTCCATCTCTCTTTCTTAGAAGCATCCAGAGTCCCCAGCATGGATAACAATGTTCTATCAAAACGTTCTGGTTGCGGCTCTCCCTGAGGATGATATGGTGATGTACGAGACTTTCTGATCCCCAGAACTCCAAGCAACTCTTTGATTAGTCGGCTCTCAAAGTCTCGACCCTGATCAGAGTGTATCCTAGCAGGTAATCCGTAATGAACGAAAAACTTCTCCACTAGAATCTTTGCAACCGTCAGCGCCTTCTGATCTCTTGCAGGATACGCTTGTGCATAACGCCGAAAAGTGGTCAGTTACTACAAGAACATTTGATACTCCTCTCAAGTCTGGCTCAATTGATAGGAAATCAATGCAAACAAGATCCATTGGTCCACTGCTTGAAATATGATTCAAGTATGCAGATCTTTGCGGCAATGTCTTCCTCACAATACACCTCCCACAATTCTTCACATATCTTTCCACTTCCCTGGACATATTTGGCCAGTAGAATCTGTCCTTGCACAGCTTAGTCGTTCTTTCAATACCCAGATGACCCGACTCATCATGTAGAGAATTCAAGACTTCCTGTCTGTACTTTTCAGGCAAAACCAACTGTACTTTCTCTCCTCCAAGAGAATTCTGTCACTCTGTACAACAGATGATTACGAATAACCAACTTTTTCCCTTGTTTCCTTAACAAAGTCCCCAAAACATCTGAACTCTTTGTTGTTTTCAGACACTTTCCAGACTCCATATCTCCCATCACTGGACCAATGACAGGATCTTCCACCTGTGCCAATCTCAACTCCTGGTTAGTCAAGGAATCTCCCTCATTAGTGTCCAAACAAATCGGGCAAACGTACAGTTCTGGAACACTTTCAACTCCAACACCCAAGTGATCTACCAGTCGGTCATCCTCTTCTTCAGACCAGTACATACTCTTCACACGTCCACAAATAGCTTTAACTCCTGACCTAGGAATATCCATCCAGTTGGTAGTTCCACTTGTATCCACAGGATAACGCGACAGTACATCAGCATCCACATTCTGACTTCCAGCCTTATACTGTAGGTTAAAATCATAGGTGGCTAATACACTCAACCATCTATGTCCAGTTGCATTAAGTTTCACACTTGTTAGAACATATGTAAGGGGATTATTGTCAGTTCTGACTGTGAATTTTGTTCCATACAAATGGTCATGGAATTTGTCAACAATCGACCATTTCAGCGCCAGGAACTCCAACTGATGAATGGGATATCGTTGTTCTGCCTCACTCAGCTTCCTACTTGCGAATGCAATTGGTCTCAACCCCTCAGGGTACTCTTGATTCAAGACTGCTCCCAGCCCTTTCAAACTAGCATCCACATGCAGTATACACGGCTTAGATGGATCCGCATATACCAGTACAGGTGCATGAGTCAAACACTTGATAATAGAATAAAACGCTTCCGTGCATTCGTCAGTCCACCTCTCTCCAAAGGATTCATTCTCTTGGAAGTATTTCCCTTTCTTCTCTACCTTATTTTTACCCCTCACAGGTGCATACCCTTTAGTCAATTCTGTTAAAGGCCTTACGATCTTGGAGTAATTCTTGACAAATCTGCGATAGAATCTGCAAAATCCAAGAAATGATCTTAATGACTTCAGATCATGAGGTATCTTCCATTCCTTCACAGCCTTCACCTTCTCTGGATCTGGTGTTACGCCTTCTCGCACTCACAATGTGTCCCACATACTTGACAGACGGTTGACAGAATTGACACTTATCAACTGATAATTTTAGCCCAAACTCCTCCAATCTATCAAGCACTTTCATCAGTCTCTCTTCATATTCCTCCAACGTTCTTCCGAAAACAATCAGATCATCCAAGTACACAATAACTTGTAGTAAGTTCATGTCTCCAACTGCTCTCTCCATCAATCTCTGAAACGATGCAGGAGCTCCAGATATCCCCTGAGGCATCCGCTCAAATTGGTAGAATCCAAGAGGACAAATGAATGTGGTCTTCTCCTTATCCTCAGAAGCCATTTCAGTTTGATAGTATCCACTTCTCAAATCCAACACTGAAAACCACCTACTTCCCATCAGACAATCCAAAGCATCTTCTATCCTCTGCGTTTTATACTGGTCAGGTATACTTCTGGAGTTCAGAGTTCTATAGTCAATGCACATTCTGATAGCACCATTCTTCTTTCGAGCTATGACTATGGGTGAGGCATAAGGACTCCTCGACTCCTTAATAACTCCTGCAGCCAGCAGATCCTTCAGATGATGACGCACATCATCGATGTCAGCTGTAGCAATCTGCCTTGACCTCTCTCGGAAAGGTGTACTATCCTTCAGCCTGATAGTATGAGTAACATCCTTCGCTTTCCTGAAACACATTCTCACGCTCAGACAACTTCTTTTGCAATCGTCCTTCCCAATTACTTGGTATTGGAGAATCACCAAAGTTAAAGATATTCAGATCCAACTTCGTCACAGATGTCTGTTCCCTTTGCATCACAGTTACCGTATCTGTATGAAACACATTCGCCATCACAGTTCCTTTAGAAATAGCTATGTCCTTCCCAGTCTTTCGACTGTATCCTCAAGGACTGTACCATGTCAGAAACTTCTGACTCCTGTACCAGTGAAATTAGTCTTTGGAAGAAACTTGCATTCATTCCGATGATATCAGGAACCTGTTTTGGACCCTTAGGTTCTGGACACACCAGCGCTAACACTTTTTTTCCTTCACTCCTGTGATCCACAAGAATATATCCCTTGTACGGATAAGTACTATCACTCAGTCCCCAAATCGACAATCCACTCAATGGTTGAATTGGAACATTTGACAAATGTTTCTCATGAAAATGCTCAAAGACAATGGTAACTTGCGACCCACTGTCAAGCAATGCACTGCATGAACATCCATTCACTTCAACTGAAATGGTAGAAACTGGACCTACAAGACCTCTTGGCACAAAATCCTTCTCACTGCCTTCAGTAGTTCCCTTCTTTGAGAAACAATCTGGACCCCTGGACACAGTAGAATCATCCTTTGCTCTGCTCACTTCAGCTTTAGCTCTATGGATTGATCTCACCAGCTTTTGAATCACTTTTCCAGTATTCTCTGGCGCTTTGCACTTAGTTGTGATATGGCTGTCTTCACCACAACAGTAACAGAAGAAATCCTCCTTAGGCTGCAACCTTTTCTCAGAATTTCTTCGCAAAGTCATTTCTCTGTAATTCAGCCTCTTTGTCTGAATCTGCTCAGCAGTTGAGTTTATGCTCATCACTTCCAGACGTTTGTTTAACTTCTGAATCTGCATCTTCAACTCTTCCACTTCAGTGTCTCCGCAAGTATTCTCTTTTTTCTTCTCCTGCTTCTGTGCAGCAGAATCAGTCCTCATGGAATCAGCAGGCCCTTTAGATGAATCTTTTCTCATCTTCGATTTCAGCTCTTGAAGTTCAGCTCTAAGCTTCTTCACCACATCCAAATCCACTTCAGAATCAGTTTTCAGATTCAATGATTCCACTGGCATTCCAATCCTACGTCTCGCAAGCTCATTCTCTTCAGCTGTCTTTATCTCATTCAACAACTGCAAGAAACCAGTAGGTCTAGCTTTCCTTTCTCTTAGGCGCAATTGTAGCAACATCAGGATCTTCAACATAGTAAGCAGAGAAGCTTTAATGTACTTGCTTGATGTGCAATAACCATTGAGGTTTGTTCTTGAGTGTCACGCAATTATGGCTGAACTTCAGTTTGCCATATTTTATGTGCTCTATGCATGTGCGCTGATCAAAGTTTATATGAGAATAAAAGCCTAAATTAAATCTGTCTCTTCAGAAGACAATGGTTTGGAAACCATTTGACTCATATGGATTACTTTTTATAATCTCTTAATGACTTTTTGAAGCTTGAAAGTTTTGGTGGAATTAATGGACTGAATTTTTCTGAATTTCTCAGGTTTCATTAAAAATATCTTCATTTGTGTTTCGAAGATGAGTTAAAGTCTTATGGGCTTGGAACAAGGCTGCGTGATGACAGAATTTTCATTTTTGGGTAAACTGCTCGTAATTCACAATGACGAGTAGTTTATTGCCTCATGAAAGACATTAGGTAGACATTCTTGGGTTGTTTGGTAAAAAAAATTACACACCTTTTGTGGGATTTGACCAAGAGCAGAAGCAATAGTGTTTGCTCTTTCCATTGTCAGGTTGTTGATCATGGAACCCAATGAGAAAACAACAATGCCATGATCTCCTGAGCTCTGAACAAACTTCTCCAGTTCCTGAAAGACACACAAACGAGCACATACTTTAACACAAAGAGTGTGAACAGGGCTTGCAATGACATATACACTATGTAAGCTACTTAATGTGACTTATAGTAAACATATATAGCATGATTTGTCACTCCAATTGTCACTCCATTGTCATTCCAAACCCACAGAAAAAAAGATGCACTCTAACTGCCCTATATTTCTACCAAGGGGTAAAAGTTCAGATGGTTTGTGTCACCCAGTTTGTCCCTGATGGCATAATTGCACCAGCTGGGTCAAAAACGCATTTCCCTACTGACTGTCATTCTAAAGTTGCTGTGTATTACTGCAAGCAAATATTAAGACTGTATTGTAAAATATGTCATTACATTATATTCTTCCTCATCTGTTATATTTCATACACTGCAAAGAATATTTGAGAAGCTTGGAACCATGCACATTCTTATACTTTCTGTAAAGTATAGTTTTGGTTTCATTTTTTCATGTATTATTATTTATTTAAATCATAGTCATGTTTCCTGTTTGCCATGTGCTTCCCTTGTTTGTGTCATGTTCTAGAAATAAGATCCTGCCATGTGCTCCCTTGTCATGTTCTGATGTTCATGTTTATTACAGGTGTCCCTGGTCTTATCATTAGTAGTCTGTGTATTTAAGCCCTCATGTTTGCACGTGTCTTTGTCTAGTATTGTTATGAGTAACCCACTGTTTGGTGAGTGTATTCATGTTCATGCAAAGTCTTGTGTCAAGCGTATATCAAGCCATAGTCAAGCTAAGCCTGTTTTGGACATATTTTATTATGCTGTGTTTCAATAAACTACACTTGGGTTCTGCAAGCTTATATATATATATATACACACATATATGAATACATGTGTACACACATACAATAAAATAATATATACATTATATAAACACAATAGATGTGATTAATTGATTTGACAACACAAATTTGACCCCTTTATCCAACCTTTCATTAGTGACTTAAACAGAACTTATTTTCCGTCAGAAATGCTGTCAAATCGTGCCACTTGGGATGACACTTAGGATGTTTTCTAACAGTTATGTCAAAATAATATGGCAAAGCAAAGTCCTCACCTTTGACAGAGGCTTGGCAGGTTTGCAGTGCAGCCCTCCAACAAATTTAAAATTAGGCAGGAGTGGACGTGGATACTCAAAATCCCAGTAAGTTCTAATCAGCCAGATGTCAGCTTTTCCCATGGTCTCACACATTGTTGTAGGTTTGCCTGTGACATATGGAGAATTCTACTCAGTTCATGCATAGTAGATCAAGCCACAAGGTTAAACAATATCTGGAAGACTAGCCTTCTGCACAATTAAAGCATAAAAGCTGGCCCAAATCAAACAAAAAATGATTATTACCCCATATTTTAGTGTAAAGTTGGTCATAAGTAAACCTCATGTTCACTCAAAATATGGTTGTATACATGATGTAGTAGAGCATGTTTTCAACTCTCTCTGTGAAGCTCATTTGGTCAGTGAGGTGATCCTGCACAGCGACCGCAGGAACATAGGATGGCGGTGTGGGGAGCTGACCGCAAAACTGCTCGAACGCTGAGCGCAGTGAGAGGATGTGTGGGATTTTCAACGTCTATGCCATCAAGTCAGCGCATGGCATCATCGGATCAGACAATAGCACATCATAATGAGATTCCCGAAGCGTTTGCAAAAGATCCTCATTGTAAAACATTCCCTTGCATGTATCAGCGGCAAGCTCCGTGAAGTTTGACATCACTTGCCTGATCATGAGGACTCTCTCGTATGTGGTGGCTGTGTCATTCATCCAGAGATGAATAAAGTCACTCCATANAGCACTGGCTTCTTCTTTCATGTTGACTTTAAACACATTGTAGTTGAACCGCTCCTTCCGTGTGTACTGTACAGTAGGCGATGAAGAACTGACCAGAACCGTCACGCTGTGGTTCTTCTCAACTAACGCGTCTACGATTGAACGCATGTTGTGCCAGTGGCTGTACTCGCCTGGCAACACCAAAACCCTGCCAGCCTCTCCTGCACACAGCAGTACGAGCACAAATATAGTCCCAGAAATCATGCTGAAGTGTTCGTGCCTTTGCGTAAGCACAGTGACCTTTGGGCAAAGGGTATAGGTGCACTTTGTCATTTTGCCAAATGATAATAGGCCTATTAACTTGCACTTTCACTCAACTCCCAATCTAAATGCTTTATTTTGCAAGGAATATGCAAATGTAGCCAGGAACATTATTTTGATTTTACAAAATGTCAGTGCAATTCTGAGTCAGATGTCAGTTTACAGCAGGGCTTTTCAACCTTGATAGACTCTAGAGTCTATTATAGCCAAGTTCTAGTAAATGTACAATATCTTAACGCAGATTTGAATGTTTGTTGTGACTCTAAATCCTGTTTTTCATCTTGTATCAACTTTATAAACTAATATTTTCTCTTTTTATAGCGGATGAACATATCCCCAATAGTATTCTATATCAGAAACAATCGGATTGCTTTGATATTGCTATTTATATCCACATTTCCGACCATCCCTTACTAGTTTTAGCCCGCTAGCATCACCAGCGTGGCCTCACATATCACTCGCTTTGTTTACACTCGTATAACTCAGGAAATTACTGTATATCTGTTCTAATGGCGAATGTATCGGATGTATGTCTACCTTTGAGTGCAGCTGAGGACACGTTTGAGCTGATACACAATCTCCTAGAAAGACAGGACGATCTAAGAGACCGATGATCAGCGCTAGAGACATCCCAGGCTGACACTCACAAGTCCGCAGTAAGTAATGTTATCACTCTGATCTCTTCTACTCCGTGTGCTTCTCTGCTCAGGGCTCGAGCACCTAGAACGCGATCATACCAGCCCTCCTTCACTCCGGCGCGACACACCACGGGCCCTGGCTGATTCAGCAGTGGAAGGCGCGAGCCAGGCCTCGGGCAAGGACCTCTCCTTCTCCGCCGCCCCCGGCCCATTGCCAACTCCATTGTCTGACACGTACATGCTACCTCAGCTAAAGGTGAGGTGTGCAATCAATGTTTACCTGGTGCTCAGGTTCTTGATGTCGCTGCACAGGTACCCGTGATCCTGAATGGTGACGAGAGCATCGGAGCTGTCGTGCTGCACGCGGGGGTGAACGACATCAGACTACGGCAGACAGAGGTTCTGAAGATGGACTTCAGGAGCCTGATCGAGACGGTATGGAGCACTTCACCAGCAATGAGGATCATCGTGTCCGGACAGCTTCCCATGTATCGACGAGGACATCAAATGATCAGTAGACTATTTGCTCTAAATGAATGGTTAATGTCACGGTGTAATGAACAGAAACTGCTCTTTGTGAATAATTGGAATCTTTTCTGGGAGTGCCCTAGGCTCTTCTGCGCTGATGGCCTACATCCCAGCAGGATCAGAGGAGATCTTCTGTCGGACAACATCTCCAAGATGCTACACACTGTATGACTAGTAAGTCAAACTACATATGCCTTTGTTCTGCCCACTTAATACACAGAAGTGTGAATGTAGTGCATTGTACAGAAATTGTGTCTATTCTCCGAACAGTGAGGTCAAAATCCTCTATAGTATCTAGAACAAATCTGATCATGATTAAAACAGATAATCTTAAAATAAATGAACAAAAATATTCTCTAACACTAGGTCTCCTTAACATTAGATCGCTCACACCTAAAGCAGTTATTGTAAATGATCAGAGATAATAGCTTTGATACACTCTGTCTGACTGAAACCTGGCTTAAACCTAATGTAATTATTTCGGTCTAAATGAGTTTACTGTTATTCTTAATGTTACTCAGAGAACAGGACACAGGTTTCATTAGTTTGAAATGCTTGTGCTAAATATTACACTCTCAGATATAAGAAAAAAAGCCCTATTATCTCTTGCTTTGGCTACCGCCCAAAAAGAGACACTTAAAGAGACATGGTGTCCATTGTATAACTAGATATCATCTACATAAGCCATTGTGCTTGGACTCCGATGATCACCTCAAGTTAAACTGCATTGTTTCATTGACCTTCTGTGTCAATGCCCACAATGCTTCGCTGACAGGACTTTGAAATAGCAAACAGGGAAAACAATAAAAGGCATGACTCATGGCGCAATGATCTTGCAAACTCTGTCCACGCTCCATGGTAATTATTTATTTCTTCATTTGAACGCCTCGTGGAAGGATTTTTTGTAAAGATAAAACTGAATTTAAATTAATCTCAGAAGAGATATTGCACCTACTTCAAAGACGAATGGTCACACAAGACCAAAATAAATAAAAACAATATAGATTCGCTAAAATCAAAAGTCAGAGGGCCTGGGGTGCAGAGTGCCCGATCTAAAACAAGCCAATTAGAGATCAGCCTCAAGTCACATGCGTAAAAAAAAAAAGACAGACCTAATAGACGTCCATTTGTCCGGCACCCCGCACACACAAAACAAACAAAATATACTTTCGATTTTTTACATTTTTAATAGGTGCTAATGTAACGGAGGCCAGCTAGTAGTTGCTGTGCGAGTGAAACCTCACTCCTCTGATCTCAAGAGACGCTCTAGTTAGAGCGTCCGACTCTCATGCCGGCGGACCCGAGTTCGAGTCCCGCTTGGAGCGGGGTGGTTCGAACAGGAGGGGTTACATTGGTGCCGTGACCCGGATGGGAGTGAGGTTTGGGGGGTGAGTGTAACGGAGGCCAGCCAGTAGTTGCTGTGCGAGTAAACCTCACTCCTCTGATCTCAAGAGACGCTCTAGCAACTGACGCTAGAGGTTGCAGCCTCCTTGTTAGAGCGTCCGACTCTCATGCCAGCGGACCCGGGTTCGAGCCCCCCTTGGAGTGGGCAGTTCGAACAGGAGGGGTTACACTAACATGACTAAATGCCAATGTTGAATTCTAATTTTATTACGAGATCCATTGCGTTATCTTTTTGCCAGCAGACTCTCCTCTGTTCTGTTTTTTTTTTTTTAGCTGCTCCATGTCAACCTTTCTCAAGTTTACACTATACTGCCAAAAGTATTGGGACACCCTCCAAATCACTGAATGTTAGTTAATGTCATTAACTAACTCCCAGTTGTGCAGGCGGGGCATGTTGTCACACTGCGTTACAATGAGCCCCTGTTAGAATTGATATTATATTCTATACTTTTATGAGAAAACATGAGAAAAAGGTGAAATTATTAATTATTATGATGTTTTTAACTCTGCTGTATAGCTGTATTTAGCAATGTGTTTGTTGTCAATAAAATTTTTATTTTTAATTATTAAAAAATGCCATTATTTGATATGAAAAAGTTAATAATTGTATTTTGTGGGGAAGACATGGGAAATTAATGTGGGAAAAAATAAAAATACTCTGAACCCCAAGTGGATTTACACAAACTGAGAAAGCCAGAAAGTGTTAGGTTGTGCCCCGCTCTCCCCTATTTCACAAAAAAAGTTGCAATGATCTTTTATTGTTTTATTCAGTGGCGTAAGCTTGCACATTAAGCTTATTCTAGCTAAACTAGATTTATCCATTAGCCCATATAGAAACATCCGTGAACCCTTTACATTCGTGAGGACCTTACCTAATACTTCACTGTATAAATGATCCAAACTCCTCGAGGCCATCCGAAACGCGAAGGAATAAACAACATACACAATCATATTTTTCACTCTTTCCATGAAGCTCATGTGATCTGTCAACACCGTCGGAGGAACCGGCACATAAGAGGGCGGAGTGGGCATCTGTCCACACGTCCTCTCTATGGAAAACCCCAGTGAAAACCGTAGAGAAAGGACTAATGGCAAGTCCAGAATCTCCGCCAGCAAGTCACTGCATACGATCATGGGATCATAAAAGAGCACATCAAACTTTAAATCCCTCAAGCGCGCGATCAGCGCTTCATTACGCAGCAAGGAGGCGCACATGACGCGGTGCAATTCGTTCACTCTTCCCGCCAGCTCAATGATCTGGAGACCAACTGCGAGCCTGTTTGGGCTAGGGTACTGCATCCAGATGTTGAGCATCTGTTCGCTCACACTGTGCACCTCGTGCGCCTTCAGAGGCACATCAAACACCAGAAACGGAAACCTCTCCTGCGCTGTGAAGTTGACGGACGGCGAGGCGGAGTTCACCAGGACTGTCACGCTGTGATTGCGGTTCAGCAGCTCTTCCACGACGTTGCGCATGTTGTGCCAGTGGCTGTATTCTCCCGGCAGCACGAGCACATTGCCACCGCGCGTAAAGCTCACGTTAGTCAATAGGAAGATTATGAAAAGTGTGCATGACTTTCCCAAGCAGTGCATGGCAGAAACTCTCATGTAGCGACTCAGGAGGCAACACCGTCTCCTCTTTGCACTTGGTAAGGCGTATCCAGGAAAAAGTTTTAGAGTAAAGGGCGGGACCGCAGGACTTTGGAGGATCCTCGCGTTACGTCACATGCGCTGATTTACATAAACCAATAAACTATTCTCTTGAGAAAAAGAAGTGCGCTTAATGGAATTGGATGTGCAATAGAACTACATTTTAAACGCATTAAAATAACTGTACTTGGCCTCTTATTAAGGGTAGGTTACTTAAAGATAGTATACTTACACAACTAAGTGTAAATAAGTTAATAAGTCATATAAGTTATCAAAACAAGTTAAGTAATTAAATTTTTTTTTAAACTTTTTTTAATGTCAGTTTAATGTAATTGAAGTTGAAATTACGTACACAGCCAAGTTGATTGTACTGAAAAATTTTAAGGCAGCAAGTTGTTTTAAGTGCACTTTGTAATAATGTCAAAAACCTTTCTTTAAAGTACATTTTAAATCATTATGTTGTAATCTTTTGTCATGCTTTAAACAAGTACACTTATTTTGATGTGTCGACACATAAAGCACATCTAAAGTATTTTTAACTGTACTGTGTTATTCAGTATTACATTTAAAGCTAATATATTTAAAATGTACTGAATTGCAACTGCATCAGATGTGTAGATACAAATTCATCTGAATACATGACATACAAGTTTCAATAGAAATTACTTTAAAGTTTCAGTTTACCACAATTGCTTGTCAGTACAAGACAATATACTGTAAGTAATCATGAAATTACATGTAAATACACTCACCTAAAGGATTATTAGGAACATCTGTTCAATTTCTCAATTATCTAATCAACCAATCACAT
>CM031947.1:47324917-47470467 GCA_018749465.1 Paracanthobrama guichenoti | reverse complement strand
TATAACCTTTGATTTTGAGCATAAAAGTGTTTGAAGGTCGAAATACTGGATTGAAATACTTATGTAGGAATGGGCTGATGCATCCCATGAAGCATTGCGAATGATAATCAAATTAGATGTTAGGGTATAATATAAAACTCAATTGGAAAGTGTGCATGCTCTGACAATGTCAATATAAAGTAAAGTCCTCAAGGTAATTAAGTAATGATATTTTTATTCAGCAAGGATGCATTAAATTGATCAAAAGTGACAGTACAAACATTTATAATGTTACAAAAGTTTCTACTTCAAATGAGCGCTTTTCTTCTGAACATTCTATTCATCAAAGAATCCTGACAGAAAAAAATCAGCTTTGATAACAGGAATAAATTATATTTTAAGATATAGCAAAATAGAAACTTAATTGTAATACCAGTTTACTATATTACTGTGTTTACTGCATTTTTTTGATCAAGCTTTGGCGAGTAGAAGACAATTCTTTCCAGAAACTTGAAGGAAAAATCTTACGATCCCAAACACTTGCATGTACAATAACTAGTGAGAACTGATTGTGAAAGTATAAGTAAATGTGATTACATTCTTGTTGCATATATTACATATGATATATGTTCTTCCAGAAGGAGATCGACTCGATTATGACCTTTCGCAATGCTTCATGGGAATACATGCTGGCTGCTGAGGTGTTTAACCATGATTCCCTTTCAGTCGGTCACGTTCGGCGTCGTCGGGCGTCACCGGCAATTGGGATCACTTCAGGAGCCCCTAACGGCTTGAGATATAGAGAACAGGCCAATGAGAATTGGCGTGCGAGATTGCATCTCGCGCTCCGCCCAGCGTCGCGGGTATAAAAGCCGAAGTGAAATGCACGCATGCGTTTGTCATTCACCGGGCGAGCTGGCGTGATGATGAAGAAGCGAGAGAGAGAGAGAGAGAGAACAGGCGAACAGAGAGAGCGAGAGGCCAGAGAGAGAAAGCGCGTGTGTTGGCGAGGCGGCACAACCAGCGCGACCGCGCCCCTGCTGCATTAAGAGGAGAAAAAAACAACTGCTGTTCTCACAGCAAGAGAGTTGTGAGTGCACACACACGGGCTGCACTATTTCCCGGTGTGTTGCCGCGGTCCTCCCCTGAGTGCTTCAGCACAAAAAAGAGCGTTTTCCTCACAAAGAGAGCTACACGGGGTGTGACACTGCGTCTTTTCGAGATGTCATTCCACCCGTGCGCTACTGGATGCGGTCGTTCCCTGTCACCCGCTGTGGTCCGGTCACAATCGCTGTATCACGTGCCTGGGCTTACAGCACGCTGAGGCAGCCTTTGTGGATAGTTCGTGTTCTCACTGCGGGAACATGACTATCGCATGGCGCAGGTCGAGACTTCGCCTACATTCGTGAAGGTGGAGTCCCCTACCCATGCCTCGATCTAGCTCTATTCCCAGAATAGATCTGCCCGACGAATGGCGGGGTGACCTGAGGATTACGGTTAGGGCTAACCGCCGGCGTACCTCCGCCAGGCCCCTAACCCCTCACAGCGCGCGCTACCGGTTGAGCTTCCGGAGGACCCGCTGGCCCCTCCATGGGCGTCGGCGGTCTCCTTCGGAGCTCCGCGGAGGAGCAGATGTCGATCGCTGCATCGGAGGGGAGTTCCAGTCCTCGGAGGATGAAGATTCGGCTGCACTGCCTCCCTCTGGGAGAGTGGCAGCGGTCGAGTCAGAACCCGAGTTGGCGGCTATGCTTTCCCGGGCCGCCCGAAAGGTCGGGCTTGAGTGGAACCCTCCACCACGTCCCAAACCTTCTAGGTTGGACGATTGGTTTCTCGGGGCGGGCCGCGCTGGTTCTCAGCGTCCCGCCCCGGTGCCTTTCTTCCCGGAGGTGCATGAGGAGCTCACCAGGTCGTGGTCGACACCCTTTAGTGCCAGGAACCGACCCGGTGGCTCCTCCCTCCTCACTACCGTTGACGGCGGGCAAGCCAGGGGGTACGTGGGGATCCCGCCGGTGGAAGCGGGCGTCCACGATGCAACTGTGTCCGGCGACCGCCTCCAATTGGCGCGGTGACCCACGTCTCCCGTCCAAGGCCTGTAAGTTCTCCTCCAGTCTGACTGCGAAGGCTTACAGGTCTTGTGGCCAGGCTGCGTCCGCCTTGCATGCCATGGCGCTGCTTCAGGTGCATCAGGCCCAGGCACTCATGGATATGCACGAGGGTAGCCCTGGCCCAGAGCTCCTCCGGGAGACGGTCGACGAAGTCACCGCCCGTTCCATCGGTCAGGCGATGTCCACTCTAGTGGTCCAGGAGCGGCATCTCTGGCTCAACCTGGCCGACATGAGGGAGACCGATAAGACTCGGTTCCTGGACTCCCCATCTCCCGGCCGGGTTGTTCGCGGCGACGTCGTCTGAGCTTTGCCCAGCAGTTCTCGGCGCCCAGAAGCAGAGCGGAGGCCATAAATACATCCTGCCCCGCGGTCAGCTGCTGCCTCCACCCCGCCGCCGGCGCGCACCTCCGCCTGCTCGCGCCGAGGGCGTCCGCCCGCCGCTGCCCCCGCTCCCGCCCCAGCCCAGCAGCAGCCTCCACCCGGGCGTCGGCGTGGAGCCGGCCGTGGGAAGGACGTCCAGCCCGTTCAGGCCGCTGCCAAGCCAGGTGGCAAGCGCCGTCGTAAGAGACCCTGAGGCGGGCCACCCAGAGATGGAGGAGACTGCTCTTCGGAGACGGCCGCAGCACCTCTCCCCCCCCCGGAGGAGGGCCGGGGGGCGATATTGTGTCATCCTGTTCCGCCGCTAGCCCCAGTGCTAGCGGCACCCAAATTGTCAATAAAGAGCAGTTTCCGGAATCTCTGGGTGCCAGAGAGTGCGCTTGGTGGTGTTCCGACGCTTCCATGCCTTGTCACCCTCAGGCGCCTCTCTTATCGCCAGCAGGGGGTGCCGGCTGTGTCTGGGACGCTCACCTGCGGCCTCCCCACACTCGCGTGCCCCCTCAGCGGAAGCAGGTAAGTGTTGCACAGCACACTCAGACCCCACCTTGGGCCGCTACCATGCCGCCCGTATCGGGTCCCTGCATGCCGCCCGCGCTGCCCCGCTGCGGGAATGCGTCTGTGGTGCCGTTGGTCCCGCTTGCGGTTCCTGGGAGCCTGGCTGGCGCTTCCCAGCCCGTCTCGCTGGCTCATCCGTACTATCAGACTCGGCTATGCGATTCAGTTCGCCCGGCGTCCCCCCAAGTTCAGGGGCGTTCACTTCACCTCCGTGACGAAGGAGAATGCCCCTGTGCTCCAGGCGGAGATCGCAGTCCTACTGGCGAAGGACACGATAGAGCGGTCCCTCCAGCCGATATGAAGACCGGTTTCTACAGCCCGTACTTCATTGTACCCAAGAAAAAGCGGCGGTTACGACCGATCTTGGATCTGCGACTTCTGAACCAGTCCCTTCACAGGCTGCCGTTCAGGATGTTAACGCAGAAACGCATCTTCAGGTGCGTCCGTCCCCAAGATTGGTTTGCAGCGATCGACCTGAAGGACGCGTACTTTCATGTCTCGATTCTCCCTCGACACAGACCGTTCCTACGCTTTGCATTCGACGGACGAGCATATCAGTACAAGGTCCTACCCTTCGGGCTGGCCCTGTCGCCCCGTGTCTTCACGAAAGTCGCGGAGGTGGCCATTGCTCCCATGAGAGAGGCGTGGTGTTCGCATTCTCAACTACCTCGGCGACTGGCTGATCCTTGCCCAGTCGCGAGCAGTTGTGCGAACACAGGGACATGGTGCTCCGTCACCTTTGCGGTTGGGGCTTCAGGTCAACTGGGAGAAGAGCAAACTCTGCCCCTCGCAGAGGATCTCTTTCTCGGGATGGAGATAGACTCGGTCGCGCCGGACGGGCGCGCCTCACCGAGAGCGCGTCCAGTCAGTGTTGAACTCGCGTGAACTCGTTCGAGCGCAGGATAGCGGTACCACTGAAACATTTTCAGAGGCTCCTGGGGCATATGGCGCCCGCAGCCGCGGCGCGCCGCTGGGATTGCTTCATATGAGACCGCTTCAATGCTGGCTCCACGACCGGGTCGAGATGGGCGTGGCGCAGCGGAACTCTCCGTGTCCAAGTGGCGCCGAGATGCCGCCAAACCTTCAGCCCGTGGTCGGACCCTTCATTTCTACGGGCAGGCGTGCCTCTAGAACAAGTGTCCAGGCATGCTGTTGTCTCCACGGATGCCTCATCCACCGGCTGGGGTGCCACGTACAACGGGCTTGCAGTGTCGGGTCTGTGGGCGGGCCCCAACTGCAATGGCATATCAATTGCCTGGAGTTGTTAGCAGTTCGTCTTGCACTCAGCCGCTTCAAAAGCGCGCTCAGAGGCAAGCACGTTCTGGTCGTCGGACGGACTGCGGCGGCCGCTTCGTACATCAACAAACAGGGTGGTCTACGCTCCCGTCGCATGTCACAACTCGCCGCCATCTCCTCCTATGGAGTCAGAAGCATCTGAGGTAAGCGCCGTGCCATTCATATTCGGGCCTGCTCAATCGTGCGGCGCCGGCGAGCTCTCCACGACAGCCAGTGCTCCCGGAGAGTGGAGACTCCATCCCCAGGTGGTCCAGCTGATCTGGAGTCGCCCGGGGCCGCGCAGGTAGATCTGTTTTCCGCCCGGACTCCACCCACTGCCAGCTGTTCTATTCCCTGACCGAGGGGACCCTCGGTTCGGATGCGCTGGCACACAGCTGGCCCCGGGGCCTACGCAAATATCGTTTCCCCAGTGAGCCTTCTTGCACAAACACTGTGCAAGGTCAGGGAGGACGAGAGCAGGTCCTGTTGGTCGCTCGTACTGGCCCAACAGGACTTGGTTTTCGGAACTAGTGCTCCTCGCGACAGCACCCCCTGGCCCATTCCTCTGAGGAAGGACCTCCTGACTCAGAGACGGGGCACCCTCTGGCACCCGCGTCCGGACCTCTGGAAACTCCATGTCTGGTCCCTGGACGGGACGCGGAGGTTCTAGGCGGTCTGCCACAAGCTGTGGTAGACACCATTACTTCTGCTAGAGCGCCCTCTACAAGGCACCTCTCAGCGTTGAAGTGGAACCTGTTCGTCGAATGGTGCTCTTCTGTGCCGAAGACCCCGAAGGTGTTCGGTCAGTTCTGTGCTTTCCTTCCTACAAGGCGGGTTGGAGCGAAGGCTGTCTCCCTCCACCCTCAAAGTTTATGTGGCGCCATCGCCGCCAATCATGACTACGTGGCGGGAAGTCCTTAGGAAGCACGATCTGATCGTCAGGTTCCTGAGGGGCGAGAGACTGAATCCGCCTCGCCCTCTCTCTATACCCTCTTGGGACCTGTCTCTGGTGCTGACCGCACTGCAGAGGCCTCCCTTTGAGCCTTTGCAGTCAGCTGAGTTAAAAATTCTGTCTCTGAAGACAGTACTCCTGACTGCATTGGCCTCCATCAAGAGGGTAGGGGACCTGCAGGCATTTTCGGTCGACGAATCGTGCCTGGAATTCGGGCCTGGTAACTCTCACGTAATCCTGAGACCCGGCCGGGATATGTGCCCAAGGTTCCCACCACTCCTTTCCGGGACCAGGTGGTGAGCCTGCAAGCGCTGCCTTCGGAGGAGGCAGACCCAGCCCTAGCTTTTCTCTGTCCCCGTCCCGCGCTGCGGACTTACGTGGACAGAGCATAAAGCTTCAGGACCTCAGAACAGCTCTTCGTCTGTTATGGAGGACAGCAGAAGGAAAGGCTGTCTCCAAGCAGAGGATGGCCCACTGGATAGTGGATGCCATCGTCTTGGCGTATGAAACCCAAGGCGTGCCCTGCCCGCTCAGGTTAAGAGCCCACTCCACCAGGGGTGTAGCTTCTTCCTGGGCGCTGGCTCGTGGCGCCTCGCGGGCAGATATTTGTAGGGCTGTGGGCTGGGCGACACCTAACACGTTCGCTAGGTTCTATAGCCTGCACGTGTAGAGCCGGTATCTTCCTGTGTGCTCACTTCCCATAGTCAGTAACACCGAAGTGCCCGTTCTAAAGTGTCGGCTTGCTGCGCGCTCTCCTTCCCCATGGAACGGATACGTGCGCTTATATGCTCCAGTCGAGTTCCCCAGTATGGCGAACCCTGTCGAGTCCTCCGCAACCCTCGGCAGTCGGACGTGGCGGGCGTCCGACGCCAGGCCCTGCGCTCGTATGCATTGGTGGAACTTGTGTTAGGCTGGGTTCCATATGTTGTGACCCCACGGCGGTCCCATATGTGTATTCTCCACGGTAAGTCTCCCTTCGGCGAGCTCGTGTCTTTCCCTCTCTGCCGTCTCAGTGTGGTGTGGACCCCGCCTAAATGGCCGGAGCCACCCCTGGGGCTTCCGTATGTAGCACTGCCCACGGCCAGTCCATACGTGTATTCTCCACATGGTAACTCCCTCCGGGCATGATGTGGCTTCGCAGCGGCCCCGGGCACGCTTTCCCAGCGTTATCCAATAGTCGGCTGAGTGGGTCTTGCGGAACAGCAGCTGACTCTCCCTGCGTGAATTCCCTGCCCGGAACAGCCGGGGTCTGAGGGGCTTTCCCAGGGCGCTGGAAGTGGTAGCAACTGTGGCGTGTTCCAAAGGGATCCCAATTGCGTCGGTGGCGTCCGGCGTCACGTCGAACGTGACCGACTGAAAGGCGTCTGCGATTACGTGTGGTAACCCTCGTTCCCTGAGGGAGGGAACGGAGATGTACGTCCGTCGCCACAATTGCTGTACCATCACTGCAGGCCGAGTCAGTAGTTCGGCTCCTCAGTGAAAAACAAGCGTCGCGTGCATTTCACTTCCGCTTTATACCCGCGGACGCGGGCGGAGCGCGAGATGCAAATCTCGCACGCCAATTCTCATTGGCCTGTTCTCTATATCTCGAAGCTGTTAGGGCTCCCTGAAGTGATCCCAATTTGTCGGTGGCGTCCGGCGACGTCTCCGTTCCTCCTCAGGGAGCGAGGTTACCATACGTAACCGAGACGTTCCCATTTTTATGGTAACCAAAACTTGATGCAAACCGCAGTTGCATACATTAGTGGCTTCTGCTGAACTGCATATAACAAACAAACCCATATTTCTGTAACTTAAAAATCTACTTCTGTAGAGAGAAAATGAACGGGATCTTTACTTCTAGAACCTGACGGTTGCACTCAACAAGATAAAAATTAAGCTTGCGCCATAAAGAGAAAAACTCACCTGAAGGTCATCTGAAAGACTTGTCCCAGGATCACCTGTTGGCTTTTATTATTGTACCCACGGAGCATCTCGCTGAAGAGTGTGTCGTTGAAGCGTGAGTCTTGTCTTGCACACTTGGGTCCTTCACAGTGATCGGCCAGAAGAAGACAGGAGCGGCCATCAGCTGCTAGCTTGTATTCCTGCACACACCTGCGCACACACACACACATACACACACACAAAGAAATGAGAGTTGAGATGAGATGAGAGTTCATTCAGCCAATAAAGAACTATACTAAACCGAACATAAACTCTAAAAAAGTTATTTTTTCCTAACCAAATCTTGGGTTGAGCTTTTTTTTTCAGTGTTTGGGTATGTTTGTGTGTAACCCAGATTTTGGGTCAGATGTACCAACCCAGTGTTTGAGTAGTTTTTGTGTTACTCAGATCCTGGGTCAGACGTAACAACCCAGTGTTTGAGTAGTTTTTGAGTAACCCAGATCCTGGGTCAGACGTAACAACCCAGTGTTTGGGTAGTTTTTGTGTTACCCGGATCCTGGGTCAGACGTAACATCCCAGTGTTTTGGTAGTTTTTGTGTTACCCAGATCCTGGGTCAGACGTAACATCCCAGTGTTTGGGTAGTTTTTGTGTTACCCAGATCCTGGGTCAGACGTAACAACCCAGTGTTTGGGTAGTTTTTGTGTTACCCAGATCCTGGGTCAGACGTAACATCCCAGTGTTTGGGTAGTTTTGTGTTACCCAGATCCTGGGTCAGGACGAACATCCCAGTGTTTGGGTAGTTTTTGTGTTACCCAGATCCTGGGTCAGACGTAACATCCCAGTGTTTGGGTAGTTTTGTGTTACCCAGATCCTGGGTCAGGACGTAACATCCCAGTGTTTGGGTAGTTTTTGTGTTACCCAGATCCTGGGTCAGGACGTGTAACATCCCAGTGTTTGAGTAGTTTTTGTGTTACCCAGATCCTGGGTCTGACGTAACATCCCAGTGTTTTGGTAGTTTTTGTGTTACCCAGATCCTGGGTCAGACGTAACATCCCAGTGTTTTGGTAGTTTTTGTGTTACCCAGATCCTGGGTCAGACGTAACAACCCAGTGTTTGGGTAGTTTTGTGTTACCCAGATCCTGGGTCAGGCGTAATAACCCAGTGTTTGGGTAGTTTTTGTGTTACCCAGATCCTGGGTCAGGACGTAACATCCCAGTGTTTGGGTAGTTTTGTGTTACCCAGATCCTGGGTCAGACGTAACATCCCAGTGTTTGAGTAGTTTTTGTGTTACCCAGATCCTGGGTCAGGCGTGAACATCCCAGTGTTTGGGTAGTTTTTGTGTTACCCAGATCCTGGGTCAGACGTAACATCCCAGTGTTTGGGTAGTTTTTGTGTTACCCAGATCCTGGGTCAGACGTAACATCCCAGTGTTTGGGTAGTTTTTGTGTTACCCAGATCCTGGGTCAGACGTAACAACCCAGTGTTTGGGTAGTTTTTGTGTTACCCAGATCCTGGGTCAGACGTAACATCCCAGTGTTTGGGTAGTTTTTGTGTTACCCAGATCCTGGGTCAGACGTAACATCCCAGTGTTTGAGTAGTTTTTGTGTTACCCAGATCCTGGGTCAGACGTAACATCCCAGTGTTTGGGTAGTTTTTGTGTTACCCAGATCCTGGGTCAGACGTAACATCCCAGTGTTTGGGTAGTTTTTGTGTTACCCAGATCCTGGGTCAGACGTAACATCCCAGTGTTTGAGTAGTTTTTGTGTTACCCAGATCCTGGGTCAGACGTAACATCCCAGTGTTTTGGTAGTTTTTGTGTTACCCAGATCCTGGGTCAGACGTAACATCCCAGTGTTTTGGTAGTTTTTGTGTTACCCAGATCCTGGGTCAGACGTAACAACCCAGTGTTTGGGTAGTTTTTGTGTTACCCAGATCCTGGGTCAGGACGTAACATCCCAGTGTTTTGGTAGTTTTTGTGTTACCCAGATCCTGGGTCAGACGTAACATCCCAGTGTTCTATATTTGAAATGGTAAAATAGCCAATACCTATTCATATCAGATGAAGTGTGTAATGTGTTATGATGCAGTCTGGTGTAAATAGAATTTTATATATATATTTTGATATTTGTCCACCAACCTTATGATTATTGTCAATGCTGAAAACAGTTGTGATGCGTCATATTTTTATGGAAACTGTGATGCATTTTATTTCTCAGGATTCTTTGATTGATAGAAAGTTTAAACGAACAGCATTTATTGAATGTTTTGTAACATTATAAATCTCTTTACTGTCACTTCTGATCAATTTAATGCATCCTTGGTGAATAAAAGTATTAATTACACCATTCTCCGGATGGACGGATAGTATGTGCTTTTTATGTAGCTATTTATGTGCTTGGATTCATACGCATGCACTTGTATCTTGTCTCACCCGCAGAACATGAGCACATTGCTGGAAGTCGGGTCATCGGGAAGAGGAACCAGCTGCTGAAGACACAACTGCTCACAGCCGCCGTTGAACCCGTCCGTACAGTCTGTACCCAGTGAGTAGTCATAGCAACCTGAACCGTCCTTCATAGGCCTCAATCCTTCCGGGCACTACAAATGAATTGAGATGAGAGAGAGATGGACACAGAGATCAACATCTGCGTGCTGCTCTGGACTTTCTGTTACCAGGTAACAATACAAACTCTTGAGACAGTGTGCATTCCCAGTGGGGAGTTATTATGCGACGAACAAAGCAGATTCTCAGGAAGGAAAAGGTGGTAATGAGGGTTGTCAAGGCAGCGCCATAGAATTCAGGGAAAGAACCACAGCCTCAGTAAGACATCCATTAAACATACATGTCGAACTGACCAGCCCACATATTCAGAGGAAAGAGAGAGACAAATTAGATTGTTATATTTTCTAAAGAAAATGTGCATGTGCAAAAGTAGAGGATGCTTGGTGTCACAGCGGGGCTGGAAAGCAAGAGGAGATGAGGATCTAATGTGCAACTTTCCTTTTATTAACAAAAATGACAAAGAATATAACTAGAACGGATACAGAGAAGGCAGCAAATGCAAATATAAAAATACTCAAGTGAGGAAACAGCGGGCATTAAATACACTGGTAAACGAGGAACTCAACAAGACGATAATAGGTGATGATAATTCATTACTATCGAATCGCCCCCTATTTCCTCATCCACTGTTCCCTACATTACTCCACTAATATAGTCCACTTGAGGGAGTGAATGAAAACGAGTGAGTGAATTCAGACGCTGAGTGCTTTGCATAGTTTATGATTGCTGTTTAATAATTATTTGAGACTTGGAAAACTGGCAGCTCCAGTAGTAATGAACATTTTTATCTTAAACTCATGGAAACTATGTATAAACCTTAGTTAAACAATATAATAATCACTAAAAAATTAATGTTATTTTTATGCTGTAGCCACATTGGACCAGCGGTTTGGAAAATGGATGGATGGATGATTCAGCGGCACCATCTTCTGGTCAGATGCGGGAATGACCATCACAGTGCATTATGGGTATTATCTAGCCGTTGAGCGTACATTGGTTGTACACTCGATGCATTGTGGGATTGAATGAGTGCACTCGATAATGTCCACTATGTTTTCGGAGACCACTACAAATGGGCACTATCTGAGGGTATAGGGGACGATTTTGGACACAACCTCTAACAATGGAGACAAAGGCCCTGTCCCAAATGCACTCTAGGTTTTGTGGACTTAGAATGGCTTGACAGTGGCCGTTGCGTTACGAAAGTGAGGAGTGTTTAGGGTGCCATTTGGGACAGGGCCCAAAATAACTAAACCCAGGAAACCGTTTAGGGAGACCATTTACCCAACAACATTTTCCAAGCAGAAAACCTTTACGTATTTTGCCCGTTCATTTATATGACAACAGCAATTTGGGGGCCTGAAACGCAAACTTTTGAAAAGGGTTTTTAAAGTGCACATTTTTAAAAACGATTTGTGAAAACAGCGACGTCATGTGCATGCGTATTATGTGTGCAGTCTATAGGCACATAGTGTTGCTTTACAAAGTGACATTGCCATCTACTGGCCTGGCAGCAGAATACAATGTTTTAGTTCTCGTGGATCCATGTGACGGGGATCATTTTGACAATGTTTAACGGCTGAAAAAAAAACAAAACACGGCTGCATTTAACTCCACTTTTAGACATAAGCTGCATCTGAAATCGCATACTTCTCTGAAAAACAGTATGTGACAAAAGAAGTGTGTCTGAACTAACAGATAATGGGCCCTATTTTAATGATCTGAGCTCATGGTATGAAGCTCATGGTGCAGGTGCACTTAAGGCGTGTCCAAATCCACTTTTGCTAGTTCAATGACAGAAAAAACGGTTGGCACATCAGACACATGGTCTAAAAGGGTTGTCCCTAGTCTCTTAATGAGTCATGGGTGTAATGTGTAATAAACCAATCAGAGTCTCATCTCCCATTCACTTTAAAAGCCAGTTGCGCTCACACCATGGCGGACGTGCTATTTACATGTGAGCGGAAAGACTGAACACTTCTCCAGAGAGGAATTTTTTTATTTCTGATATTTAAAAATGTGTGTGTGTGTGTGTGTGTGCTGCTGCGCGTCCCTGTGTGTGTAATAAGCAGAGTGTACGCACGTTGTGCTCTCGCCTATAGGCTCATATTACTAACACACCCTTTAAATAACACAAATAATACTCCACTATTGACTTTAGAGCAGGTTTGTGTTGGTCAATGGCGCAGTCGTTTTCAGTTCCTCAAAATAGCAACACACCAACAATGCTCCTGAACACACCTGGTGTTCAGACCAGACGCCCATGGGTGAACAGATGCGCCAGTGCATTTGATATTTAAACAATGTGATGCTGAACATGAGAATGATAACTGCATCAGGCTAAAACTAGCAAAAAACACTTGCGTCACACCTGGAGTCACATTGCACCGGGAGTATGATAGAGCCAAATAATTCTCTCATAAAAGAGTAAAAAAAGTACCCGGATGAACTATTACTTCTGGCAGGGTTCTGAAGTGGTCATATGATGGACACTTTACTATCTCATGAGGCCACAGGAGATATGTGAATGACAGTGAAGCAAAACATCTGATGCTGGTACCCAGACAGCAACAGAGTGTTGGCCCAGATCCAGGCCACGTGTGTACCAAATTTGGCACGACACTATGTTGCTATTCGGGTAGCCATTCACTTGCCAACTTCCCAATGCACTTCCCCTCGGGGGAATCCCAGTCGCCATTTTGAAATCCGTTCAACTTTGTCAAGTGGACAAGGGAAGTTTATTTGGACAGACCCTCAACCCCTCGATTTTGACAGAGGGAGCGAGCCTACTAGGCAGATCCATAGACCATAACACAATTGTGACGTCACAACAGCAACTTCATTTACCCACAAGTGATCAAAGGGCTTAAAGCGTTCCATTTAAACCCATTGCAAGAGTTCCACTGTAACAGGCACATGTGCAACGTAAGCAATGACGTACATCTGAGTGAACGAGACGGAAGGAAGTTAGTGAGGTCCACTTAAAGTTCACTTAAAGTAACATAACCCAAAACCAAATGTGTTGCCAGGGTGTTGTCATGTGCTTGCTAGGGTCCCTCTTTCTGTGTTTTCATGTACTGTATCATTTGGCGCGTTGAAAATTGTAAATAAGTGTCGGTATTTGAGGTATCATGCATGGTGCACAAACTGTGTGGGAACCTTAAAGCACAATACATTGTAGATTACTGTGAGTGTGTCCTCTAAGGATATCACAGGTAAGGTTGCACTCATTTTCTGTTTTATGTAAATCTTGATGCTTAATCTTTGCTTGAGGGATCCCAAACTGAAATAATCTTCATTGAGAGAGTGTTTTTGGTACTGATGCACAGAAAGATAGTCAATGAAAGAGATATTTGAATAAGATGTCAGTCAACATCGGCCAGAAGCGCTGAACAAACTTCACAATGATTACATATGTATCTCGTATCTATCCTGCGGGAGCTGGGAGTGCTCAAAGATAACATATGATGGAGTCTATCTGATGACAATGACATTATACAGGCGTGCTGCTCTGAGCTAAGCATTAATGACTGCATGTTTTATATGAATATACATATGTAGCAAGCACAAATACGATTCACTGAAATGGCAATTGTAGTCTGGCAGTGTTTCCGTCGTAATGTATTTTCTAGAAGTGCTACAGACCAACATGAGTGGATGAAAACCCATTAAAAGAAGGATGTGTAGTGTAGCTCAGTTGTTAGGCTGGTGAATCTCATGAATAAAATTACACCGAAGAAAACAAGAGGAATAAAAAAACAAGACATAAATTAATAAATAAATTAATATTGCACTAAAATGAAAATGAAGTCTAGGACCAAGATGTTTAAACTGTTGTAGAGTAATGTAAAGCACCCAGACAGAATAAAAAAATAAATAAAAAAATTGTATTTATTTGTTTGTTTATTATCAAAGTTATTTTAAATATATGATTGTATTATTATTATTATTATTATTATTATTATTATTATTATTATTATATATTTATTTGTTTATTTATTTATTTATTTATTTGTTTATTATCACCGTAAGGTTATTTTAAATATTATATTTTATATTATTATTATTATTATTATTATTATTATTATTATTATATATTTCTGTTTATTTATTCATTTATTTATTTGTGAATCTATAGCTGTATTTTTATTATTAATCAGCATACATTCAAGACAATAAATACTACCACATATACTTCAAATAAGCTTACTTTAATAATAATCACAATTAAAAATGTATTATTATTATTATTATTATTATTATTATTATAATAATCAGCAACAATGCACTACAATAAATACTAAATACCCCCCACACACACACACTTAAAATAATCTTACTTTAATGAAAATAACAATTACAATTTATTATTATTATTAATACTATTATTTATGCCTTTATATTTATTATTTATTTTGTGAATCTACACAGCTGTAAAATTACATTTTCAGAAGATACAAGATATACAGATTTTGCTTTTTCACAAGAAACTTTACACATAAGAAAACTAGATATAGTGTGGTAAAAACTGGCAGCAACACACCAGGCGCTTTTCAAACAAAAGGCAAACGGTTACAGGAATAAAACTTCAAGTACTCAAATGTAGGACAACAGATCAGCTCTGAAGCATCGCAGACTTTCTTTCATGCAGTTCTTGACCAGTTTATCTACTCGTCTGCACTGAAAATGAATCCAGGCATGCTGCATATGATCGTCAAATCACAAATATTTGTATTCGTATTTATAGAATTAGACCACAATATGGCAAAGCCACTCTGAGGTCAGAACGACATATATTTCATTCTTCACACAGCCCCCAGAGAGCCGGCAGAGACTGTGAACCATAAGACCGAAGGCCTTAGATCGGATGAATTCAAAGAGAGCAACAACAACATCAAGTGAGAAATAAAAGAGCAGCCCTTCAAAGGACATCAGGAAAACAAGCGGAACATTTATTTATTTATTTTTCAGAGTGGAGGTGGGGGGTTTTCTGTAGTGCTATCATGCATTAGTTATTTTTACAGCATACTGGAACTGGGTCGGCAGGGCGAGTGCACTGATCATATAACACACAAGGTCTACAGCGTATGATATGAGATGCTCTTCATATTGACCTGTGATAGGATCATAGGACAACATCAGTCCTGCGTCTGCAATATAATATTCATCACAGTGTTGGTTATGGAGGCTTCGGTCATATGCAGGCACATTCTCTCAGAAGCACAGGATGATACATTTTTCAAACACAGTTCGAAAATATTTCATAACCTGCTGTCATTGTAGGTTAAACATGGTTTCTTTCACCAACAACCCTGTTTTCAATACTAATAATGAAAAACGTTCTGTTTACTGTACTATATACACTCACCTAAAGGATTATTAGGAACACCAAATTTATACTCTGTTTGACCCCCTTTCACCTTCAGAACTGCCTTAATTCTACGTGATTCAACAAGGTGCTGAAAGCATTCTTTAGAAATGTTGGCCCATATTGATAGGATAGCATCTTGCAGTTGATGGAGATTTGTGGGATGCACATCCAGGGCATGAAGCTCTGACATGGTGCATTATCCTGCTGGAAGTAGCCATCAGAGAATGGGTACATGGTGGTCATAAAGGGATGGACATGGTCAGAAACAATGCTCAGGTAGGCCATGGCATTTAAACGATGCCCAATTGGCACTAAGGGGCCTAAAGTGTGCCAAGAAAACATCCCCCACACCATTACACCACCACCACCAGCCTGCACAGT
This sequence comes from Paracanthobrama guichenoti, assembly GCA_018749465.1. NCBI lineage: Eukaryota > Metazoa > Chordata > Actinopteri > Cypriniformes > Gobionidae > Paracanthobrama > Paracanthobrama guichenoti. The sequence continues at coordinate 47,455,023 of CM031947.1, read as the reverse complement.
GGTAACAAGGCATGATGGATCCATGTTCTCATTCTGTTTACGTCAAATTCTGACTCTACCATCTGAATGTCTCAACAGAAATCGAGACTCTTCAGACCAGGCAACATTTTTCCAGTCTTCAACTGTCCAATTTTGGTGAGCTTGTGCAAATTGTAGCCTCTTTTTCCTATTTGTACTGGAGATGAGTGGTACCCGGTGGGGTCTTCTGCTGTTGTAGCCCATCTGCCTCAAGGTTGTGCGTGTTGTGGCTTCACAAATGCTTTGCTGCATACCTCAGTTGTAATGAGTGGTTATTTCAGTCAAAGTTGCTCTTCTATCAGCTTGAATCAGTCGGCCCATTCTCCTCTGACCTCTAGCATCAACAAGGCATTTTTAGCCCACAGGACTGCCGCATACTGGATGTTTTTCCCTTTTCACACCATTCTTTGTAAAACCTAGAAATGGTTGTGCGTGAAAATCCCAGTAACTGAGCAGATTGTGAAATACTCAGACCGGCCCGTCTGGCACCAACAACCATGCCACGCTCAAAATTGCTTAAATCACCTTTCTTTCCCATTCTGACATTCAGTTTGGAGCTCAGGAGATTGTCTTGACCAGGACCACACCCCTAAATGCATTGAAGCAACTGCCATGTGATTGGTTGATTAGATAATTGCATTAATGAGAAATTGAACAGGTGTTCCTAATAATCCTTTAGGTGAGTGTATTTTACACGGAGACAGTGAACTAATGTTTGACATGCATTCTATATACACTGTATTGCATATTATACACATCCCTCATAACGCCGTGATGAAAAGCGAAGTGGTTGCTATCTTTATAATGTGTATTTTTAAAACAAAAAACTAATTAAAACATAAGAATGATAATCAACAAACAATTTAAGAAAAATAGCAACAGCAAAATAAAACGACAAATAGCTCACTGTGATTACAGTAGATACACTGTGATTGGTGTTCATATTTATGTGATTAGTGGACTTTATTTATATGCCTCTGACTTAAGCAAAATTAAATTAGCAGTTAAATATATTTATACCTTGCAATCTCTTTTCTTATTTGAAATCTTATAAAATTATTTTCCTTCACTGCAATTAACCATGCACCCAGACATCTGCCCGTCCGTCCACCCATCCATCCATCCACCCATCCATCCATCCACCCATCCACCCATCCACCCAACAACCCACTGTCTGTCCATCCTTCCAAGCATCCACCCATCCATTCACCCATCCGTTCATCCAACCAACCAACCAACTCCGTCTGTCTGTCCTTCCAAGCGTCCATCCATCGATCCATCCATCCATCCATCCATCCAACCAACCACCCACCTTCCAAGCGTCCATCATCCATCCGTCCGTCCACCCACCACCCATCCATCCATCCATCCATCCATCCATCCATCCATCCATCCATCCATCCATCCATCCATCCATCCATCCATCCATCCATCCATCCATCCATCCATCCATCCGCCCGTCCGTCCACCTATCCATTCATCCAACCAACCACCCATCCATCTGTCCGTCCTTCCAAGCGTCTATCCAGCCATCCATCCATCCATCCATCCATCCACCCGTCCGTCCGTCCGTCCGTCCATCCATCAATACATTCAAATTTGCCTAACATATCTCACTAGCATATGTAAACTATAATAGTCTAAACGATGAGTCATTCATGGAGTGCCACCAATACAGAGATTAAGAGAACAAATAAAAAATGTCTTAACTGTTACAGCACATTCCTAAAGCGCTGATGTAAAACGCTCAATGGTGGCCTATAAAAGACGAGTGGTCGTGATCTCCATCAGAACAGAAGGCAGAGATGAGAGAAATGAGGGAGTACAGAAACCTCCGTGGCACAATCTGCCGCCTCTGTGTTTACTCTCATTAGTCAATCTAATCACCTCCAGGTTTTTAATCAGACACTGTGCAATTTAAGCAGCCGCCTTCATCTTAATGAATGCGCGTCTCTCATTATTAAGCTTTGGAATAACATGCATGACCCAATAAAGCTGTTCTGGAGTGACATTTGACCTGCGGTTCAATGGAGACTGGAGCTTTTCAAGAGTGGCACTTACAGACGTGTACGCAAAATGTGTACTCAGATTTGGTTTATCATATGCTTCTGCACTATTGCTCCCAAAAGAAGCTTCTTAAATTACTCATTTAGATAAAGAATTAGTCATAAATTGTCATTTAATTATCTTCATGTCTTTACATGCATAAAAAAAGAAATTCAAACCGACAAATTTCTCCAAACATTAAAGGCAATTAATGCAAAATCCTCACGGCGAGAGAGAATCGTTGACAGAAGTGACACAAAAGATTGTGGGGAGGAAAAAGACTCTAAAAGCTGTGTGTTATTTTGTCCCATTGGCTCCTCACCTCAGATAGGAGATGATATCTGCTTCACATTATACTGTGGCTCTTGCATTCATTAAACTATTAAAGGAGCGGAAATTGAAATGGCAGCCTTTTGTGGAATATCTCATATTGTGCACAGCTCTGCCGATTGTGAACGCTGCTGTGCGAGTTTAGACCTCTATTCATTGGTTTAATGTGCAGCTGATGCCAATTTCTTTGTTCCTGACATTCAGATCTCAACTTCACCTTATCAGATGGTGCCAAAACAGGAAAATGGGACAAAAAAAAGAGGAATTTATGATCTAGAGAATGACTGCAGGATATCATTAAGCACACTAACAATTGGGTGTGTGCTTTTCTTGAATCACATGTTTAGGGCCCTGTGAAATCAGTTTTATTTTTTTGTTTTATTTTTTACTGGATTGGAAGGGATCCATTCCAGACTGGATTTTTAATGGTTAAAAACAATTTTAGCAATCAAAAAGCATGTCTAATTAAATTAAATTAAATCATGAAACTTATACAATTTAACATCAATTTATTCTCATGTCAATCTTGAGTACCTATAGAGTAGTATTCCATCCTCTTCATATTTCCGAAAAGTCTTTAGTTTTATCATTTTTATAATAGACAGATATGCTGTACCGAGTCTTTCCGAATAAAACCGGAACCCCCGGTTGAGTAGTCAGTTAAGTACTTACAATATCCCAAATGTTTTCAACTATTTGTAAATCGTGAGAGTTGCTATTTTAACAACTGAACCGGGACGTGTGAGGGCGTGGCCTGTCGATGACATCATATCTGCGTTCGGTTTCCGGTGTTATTCTGCAGAAGCGCTTTACTCTCACTGCAGTGTGAACAAGTTTCACAGCAGCCGCGAGCGAACGCTCAGAGTAACGTCATAACATCATTCTCAACACACTCAGATGTGTCTAATATGATCAACAGAGCTGCGTTCCCTCATACTCATGACCGGAAAAGCCGGCGCCGGCGACTGTGGCATAATAAAAGTCCCGCCTCTCGCGAGGCGTGTGTCGCGTTCATCTCATTAACAATCGCTCCAGCGGCCTCGCTCAGCTCCACAACACTCGCTCCTGCTCCGCTTCACACTACAGTAACGTTAATAATCACATCCATGAACATGATCTCTGCCGAGTCCTATCCCGATTCTTTCCCACCGGCTGTGAGGGGAAGACCACATGTCCCAAGATTCTGCGCTCAAACTTGGTGTCATCGTGACAACCCAGTGTTTGGGTAGTTCTGTGTAATCCAGATCCTGGGTCAGACATAACAACCCAGTGTTTGGGTAGTTTTTGAGTAACCCAGATCCTGGGTCAGACACAACAACCCAGTGTTTGGGTAGTTTTTTGTGTTACTCAGATCCTGGGTCAGACGTAACATCCCAGTGTTTGGGTAGTTTTTGAGTAACCCAGATCCTGGGTCAGACACAACAACCCAGTGTTTGGGTAGTTTTTGTGTTACCCAGATCCTGGGTCAGACGTAACAACACAGTGTTTGGGTAGTTTTTGTGTTACTCAGATCCTGGGTCAGACATAACAACCCGTGTTTGGGTAGTTTTTGTGTTACTCAGATCCTGGGTCAGACGTAACAACCCAGTGTTTGGGTAGTTTTGTGTTACCCAGATCCTGGGTCAGGCGTAACAACACAGTGTTTGGGTAGTTTTGTCTTACTCAGATCCTGGGTCAGACGTAACAACCCGTGTTTGGGTAGTTTTTGTGTTACTCAGATTCTGGGTCAGACGTAACAACCCAGTGTTTGGGTAGTTTTTGTGTTACTCAGATCCTGGGTCAGACGTAACAACCCAGTGTTTGGGTAGTTTTTGTGTTACTCAGAGCCTAGGTCAGACACAACAACCCAGTGTTTGGGTAGTTTTTGTGTTACTCAGATCCTGGGTCAGACACAACAACCCAGTGTTTGGGTAGTTTTTGTGTTACCCAGATCCTGGGTCAGACGTAACATCCCAGTGTTTGGGTAGTTTTTGAGTAACCCAGATCCTGGGTCAGACGCAACAACCCAGTGTTTGGGTAGTTTTTGAGTGACCCAGATCCTGGGTCAGACGCGACAACCCAGTGTTTGGGTACATTTTGTGTTTCTAAGCTCCTGGGTCAGACATAACAACACAGTTTTTTTTTTTTTTTAAACTAAGATTTGAGTCCAATATTACTCAGAGATAATTGAACTCACATGTGTAAAAATAACAGTATCTTCAGCATACTGTACATTTATCTCTTCACATGTTTGCGGGAGATCATTAATATACAGGCTAAATAATAAGGGACCTAACACTGAACCTTGGTGTACACCCATTTTATAATGTAAGTTACAGGACTTAACCTCTTTAATTTTTACACATTGTGCTCTATTTCACAAATATGAGGATATCCATGCTAAAGCTCCAGATGAAAACTGAAACTTAGATAGCTTAGAAAGAACAACATGATTAACTGTATCAAAGGCTTTACGCAAATCTCATTGACATATAGCACCAACTAATCCTCAAGTCTAAATTTGATTTGCCTTATTAAATGTAAAGAAGCTGTTTCAGTAGAAACAATTTAATCTGAAACCAAACTGCACACCAAATGTACACCAAACTTAACTGTATAGGATGTCAGTTGATCAGGTTTCTTGCTAGCTAAGTTTTATAGTCAATGCGGAAGGGATTATTGGTCAAAACTAGCCAGACAAACCCTGATGTGATAGGAGACACAAATCTCTGAGTGGAACTGAAATAATCCAACGTGCATCTACACAATTAACTGTACAAGAACAGTCCCTGCATGCACAGATCTGTTATTTTGTGATGTCTGTGGTGCTGAAGACAGGGCTGGTTCAGCATGCATTACAGAATGAATAAATCATGCAAATTGTGGCTTACTGTTTAACTGTGTTAGTTGCATTGTTGTTGTTGCTCTTTTCAGTCTTGAGTTATGCCATTTTATGTTCATATTTTTGCCTTGGTGGTCTATTGATACCCTGTAGATAAAATTATGGTGATCATTTGAGATGGAAATGTTTCTTCTGTAGGTAGTTTGTTTGTCTTTGGTTCACATTATCATTTAAACCATGCATTATGTTGCTGTTTCTCAAAGTTAATTAGCTCCAATGACATGCCAAAGGTGATTTTGGTGGTTGGTGAATTTCTACAAAATGCAAAAAATTACAGTCGCTCTAAAAAAAAAAAAAAATCCTTCAGAATAATGATTCCACGTGTGTGCTGCTCTCTGTCATCTCATTATTGTCAGCTCTTAGTCTGCGTATATATTTTCTTCTTGTTCTTCATCTCGTTTCAATTGTCCACTCCTTCTGTTCTGCTCATAATTCAGATCGCCCATCCCGTCACCTCATCCCTCTCCAGTGCTCTAGTTTTTCTGCCCTTCAAAGGTTTGGAAGCATCTTCTCTCTCTATGCTAATGGCACAGGAGGGAGCCATCGGCACACTATAATGGTTTGGACACACCTGGCTTGAACTCCAGGGAGGAAATTCAAATGACGAACATGCAAGCTGTTTCATTTGCAGTAGAGATAAAGATACTTGAAAGAATACATGCCTTCAAAAACTAAAAAGAACTGACATACGGAAGAAAAGGGTCCCTGGGTGTGAATAAATGTGCCTTCTTAATGCTTTACAAAGGAATTTTATGAAAATCAACCCAGCGTGGACTTTTTAACTGAATAAACAACACACACACACACACACACACACACACACACACACACAAAAAAAAAAAAAAAAAAAAAAAAACACACCAAGGGTCTAACAAATGGGGGAAAAAATGCCTCAGGCTGAAATAATTTATCAAGCTATTTACAGTATTTACATACTTTCACAGTATAGTGCTACGGTAAATTAGCGTTACATGAGAAGTGAATAGTGTTATGTCACACTATTGTTGAACTGTTAAACTATTCAAATTAACAAATTAAATCAGATTGGGCTGGAGGTTTACAGATTCCAGACTGAATGAGTTTGAAAAATTATTAATGTTGAAAACAGTTGTGCTGCTTAATATTTTTATTTATCAATTTATTTTTTTTATTTTTTGTTGTGAAAAATGTGATACACATTCAAATGTTTAGTAAAAAAAAACAAACAAACAAACAGACAAAAAACCTTTTATTCAGCAAGGATACATTACATTTATCAAAAGTGACATTAAAGCTATTTATATTGTTACAAAATATTTAATCAATAATGTTCATTGAACTTTCTATTAATCAAAGAATCCTGAAAATAAATGTATCACAGATTCCACAAAAATATTAAGCAGCAAAGCCTTTTGTTTTCACCATGTATAATACTAAGAAGCATTATTAATAATTGAGCACCATTAATTATTCTGTCACGGGTGGCTGTGGTAGTAAATCACATGATAAAGAGGTAAAAACGAAGTCTTCAAAAATCAATCCAAGGAACATGAAGGAGAATCACAGGGGAAAAAAAACTATAAACACAACCTAGTTAAATATAAACAACAATCAACACCAAACAAAGAACCGTCAGAACTAAAGGCTAAAATATAACAGTGCAATCAACAGAAACTGAAATGTACAACACAGGTTGGTCAATGGGGCAAGGTGGGTTTATGGGCTTGAGGCAGAGCTAGGGGGATCCAGAGCCAGAGACCAGAAGACCAGAGGTGGATCTGACTAGCAGAGCGGAGCTAACACAGGAGGAGCCAGGGGATTGAAAGGGGCCTTGGAGCTAGGCAAGACCAGTAGAGACACGGGAGACTTGGAGCTGGGCAGGACCAGTAGAGACACAGGAGCCTTGGAGCTGGGCAGGACCAGTGGAGAAGCAGGAGATTTAGAGCTGGGCAAGACCAGTGGAGACAGGCACCTTGGAGCTGGGCAGGAGCAGTGGAAAAGCAGGAGATTTGGAGCTGGGCAGGACCAGTGGAGACACAGAAGACTTGGGAGCAGGACCAGCAGAAACTTTGTAGATCCACATTTCCAATTCACCAAATATAGTTGCAGAGACTTTGCACAGCTCACCCTCAGCAACAGTAGTATCGCCAGGGCTCCGGTCCATTCCCTCAAACTCCATGAGGACACCCACTGATGCGGACGATGTTGCTGGTTCACGCACCGTTGGGCTCAGGCTCCGAGGCGATGCTTGGTTCAGGCGTCGGCTGTGGCACTGGCATCGAGGCGGTCTCAGGCTCATTGTCTGCACTGGGCTCTTGCTCTCTACGTCCATGATGGGCGTGGCTAAGGTCTGGCTGGGCTCTGGATCCAGAGTGGGGCTGTTGTTGCTGTCATCCGTGAGGCAGACGGTCATATGAGAGTTGTAAGCCAGCACCCACTCCACAAATCCAACGAATGTCCCCAAGGACTGGGCAGGCGTGAAAATAAATAAACAAAACAAAAGTAACGCAGGCAGCCTGGTCCTCTCTCGTCCTTCACTGGTGTCACTCGTTCTTATATGCCTCCGAGCTCCCTCATGAGAGGACTCGAGACCGAGGACTTTGCAGGTGACTTCGAGGACTTCGAGAACTTCGCAGGTGACGCTCATTCTCAATCACGCACTGGTCTCACTCGCTCATACCACGTCTCTCGCTCGTCTACCTCGCCACGGTCCTCAAGGGAGTAATGTTCTTGCTCTAAACAGAGCAAATGGACAGCTGGTAAGTCCATCTTCTTTTCTTTCTTTTGGGATCAGTGTTCTGTCATGGGTGGTTGTGGTAGTAAATATGTAGAAGATGACGTAGAAGTAAAAACTTTAATAATCAATCCAACAAGGAACACGCAATCATAGGAATGAACTAGAAATACAACCTTGTTAAACACAAATGACAATCAAAACCGAGAATTGTGAGAACTGAAGGCTAAAATACACAGGGTGCAATCAACAGAAACTGAAATAGGTGCCAAGAAAACTAACAAGGGAAACAGGCAGGTATGATCTTAGATGAGTCTTGAACTAACTGAAGTTAGGAAGGTAAAAGGCACGAAGGAGGAAACAAAAAGTCTTCCTCATCCGCAGGATAAAGACATCTCTCATTTGCACTTTGAAGTGTTGGAAGAATCACAGAAAGAGGTTGAGAAGCCTATTTTTCATCTGTGCAGTCAACAAGGAAAAAAGGCAATAAATGAATCAGAAGGAGAAATTGTTGCCGATTGGAGAGGCACTTTCCTGGTGGAAAAATGTTAATAAGATCACGCACTGGCAAGAGTTCGGCCTTCACAATTCAGCATGGAATAAACTCGGACAATCTCATTAGTTGCTCTTCATGTATATTTCATTCCGAGAGGTCCACGCTGAGAACTTTCCTTCAAAATAAATAATGTATTTCACCATTCAAATTATGTTCCTGGAGCAGTTTGCACTTGTTGAAAATTGGCAAAAAATGCCAGTAGCTACACAGAAAGTGTAATAAAGCCCTCTCAAACATCCTGCGTGTGAATGCTGCCTGTTGTTATAGAGTTGCTCTCAGCTCTCATCTGTGTCTGGTTCCACGGCCGCCCACTCCTGGAGAATGCTGAAGTAGATTATCAAACATGAGGTGAGGAGCATGAATCACCATCATTCACAACCCGGTTTGCTCCAGAGGACGGAACTGAACAGCTTTTATGTAGGTTTCATTTCTATATTAATATGGATTGTATTTAAACACTTTTTTTGACATGTCATCACAATGACAGATGACAAACTGACATCTGGATCAAGATGTGATTACTCACTTGTTCAGTGGAAGAGCACTAATCTTTATCTATGTCTGTCAGTTTTGTACTTTGAACTTTTGGAGTGATCTAAAAATGCACTTTTGAAAACCACCATTGAAGGAAGAAAATGATTTGGGTTTGAAAGTAAATGATGACAGAATTTTCATTTTTGGGGTGAATTATCCCTTTAAGCGAACTGCAAGAACACTAAATTCTCCAAACATATTAATATAAGATTTAACACATCTACTCATTTCTTTAAATTACTATTTTGCACATTTCAGAATAGTCATTTCAGAAACATAAATCAAAGTATCTGAATTATGCAACGGCAGATAAAACTCTGTTATATTTGAGTTTCCTCTCCTTCTTTGCCTTCAGCTCTGCTCACATAATGTAATATGAAGATTGTACAAAGTAGCATTCAACATATCATGCCTGTGTAACCATAGATATCAATGTGCACAATATGCGTCACATGACTAAACACGCATCATCGTTTTCAAAAACCAACATTTCCACACTACAACGTGAAAATGGCATTTTAAATTTTATCCATTTAGGATGACAAGTTATATATTTTAAATGTACCAAATTGCAACTTCATCATTACAAGTATATATTTACAAATACATTTTAATATAAATTCACTAGAAATGTCATTAAAGTATATTTTAGTTTACCATAAATGCTTGTCAGTACATTCAGCAGATGTACTTGAAGGGATAGTTCACCCAAAAATGACAATGATCCCATGATTTACTCCCGCTCAAGTCATCCCAGGTGTGTATGACATTCTTCTATCAGACGAACACAATCAGAGTTATACTAACAAATGTCCTGGCTCTTCCAATCGTTATAATGGCAGTGAAAGGGAGCCCAAAATTAGAAGCCCAAAAAAGTGCATCCATCTATCATAAAAGGGCATCCATCCATCCATCCATCATAAAAGTGCATCCATCCATCATAAAAGTGCTTTCCTGTAGCTCAAACAATAAGAGTGTGACGCTAGCAACGCCAAGGTCATGGGTTCGATTCCCAGGGAAAGCAAGAACTGACAACATGTAAAAAAATGTGTATCTTGAATACAATGTAAGTCACTTGGGATAAAAGCATCTGCCAAATGCATAAATGTAAATGTAAATAAAAGTGCATCCATACATCATTAAAGTGCATCCATCCATCCATCCATCATAAAAGTCCATCTATCCATTATAAAAGTGCATCCATCCATCATAAAAGTGCATCCATCCATCCATCCATCATAAAAGTGCATCCATCCATCTATCATAAAAGTGCATCCATCCATCCATCCATCCATCCATCATAAAAGTGCATCCATCCATCATAAAAGTGCATCCATCCATCCATCATAAAAGTGCATCCATCCATCATAAAAGTGCATCCATCCATCCATCCATCATAAAAGTGCATCCATCCATCTATCATAAAAGTGCATCCATCCATCATAAAAGTCCATCTATCCATTATAAAAGTGCATCCATCCATCATAAAAGTGCATCCATCCATCCATCCATCATAAAAGTGCATCCATCCATCCATCCATCATAAAAGTGCATCCATCCATCTATCATAAGTGCATCCATCCATCCATCCATCCATCATAAAAGTCCATCCATCCATCATAAAAGTGCATCCATCCATCCATCCATCCATCATAAAAGTGCATCCATCCATCTATCATAAAAGTGCATCCATCCATCCATCCATCCATCCATCCATCCATCCATCCATCCATCCATCCATCCATCCATCCATCCATCCATCCATCCATCCATCCATCCATCCATCCATCCATCCATCCATCCATCATAAAAGTGCATCCATCCATTATAAAAGTGCATCCATCCATCTATCATAAAAGTGCATCCATCCATCCATCATAAAAGTGCATCCATCCATCTATCATAAAAGTGCATCCATCCATCCATCCATCCATCATAAAAGTGCATCTATCCATTATAAAACTGCTCCACACGGCTCTGGGGGTTAATGAAAGCCTTCTGAAGTGAAGTGATGAGTTTGTGTAGGAAAAATATCTATATTTAAAATTTTATAAAGAAAAATACATAAATCATGGGGTAATTTTCCTTTTTGGGTGAACTATCCCTTTAAGTCCTTAAAAATGTTTTATACTCACTTAAGTTCATTTAATTGCACTAAATATTTAAACTATAATGCATTTTTATTTAATGGGAAATGCATTCAGTTAAGTGCATGGAAACATTACATTCAAGTATATATTTTTAAGGAGTATAATTTTAGTAATAAGTATACTTATACTTCTTTTTCACCAGGATATGTTTGGAAATCACAAGTATGATCTACTTAATTATACTTGTCATCAGCAACTATGAAGTGCCATGCTTAATTTTTTTATTAATGACTGTGCCATTTCACTACTAAAATATTTATTATTAATAAATAATAAATCCCATTGCTCGCATGCCAATGATTAACCCTTTGCAGTGATTTTTACGGTGCATGTGTTTTTTATTGTTTTTATTATTGCTTTTTATTTTGCAGAACAGTCTATTTTCAAAGTCCCCACTATTTTCTGGATAAAAAAAAAAAAAAAAAAAAAAAAAAAGTCCAGGTGATGTTTATTTGTCACGTCTTCCTTTGATCAATGTATGTGAAAAAAAAAAAAAAAAATGCACCTGTACATTAATGTCACATATCTTTCTCAGAGCAAGCATTCATACGATTGTACTGTAATTTTGCAGCAAATATCTGAGAAGAGCGAAGGGAAAGCTAACTGTTTGATGGATTCTGAATCTGGGAAGCCATTACTGTTGCATGACAAGAGCATTTGTAAAGGCAGTGACATCATGCGTAATCTTGCCAAGCATTGAATGCGGTCTGTCCTATAAAAACACAGCATGTCCTAAAACAATCAGCGCTGCACTTTTAGGGCATTTGCAGCAATCGCTGCTTAATCCTGTTAAGTGTTCACTTCACCTCTATTACTGAGAGTGTGGAGAAATGGTAGAGGAAGGCAAAGCTCCCGATGTCACCGATGCTGAAGAGAGTAAAACACAGGGAGACTCCAGGTGGAGTGGTATCATGACCTCGGCCCGGGTCAAGAGATCCAGAAATGAATCCACTTCAGCCAGCAGTTACAAGGAAATTGTATAGCTGGACCCGAGTGTCAAGCTTGAGATCGGAGTCAGGTGTGTGCTGGATTTGAAGTTTAGATGCGTTTAAAGGTAGACCGAACCATTGTTACGAGGGAATTGCACATTATTTGAATGTTATCAGCAATTTTTTCTGTTTTTGAAATCAAGTCTTTATGTGATATGCTAAACACATTTGCGAAATGTTCATTTAAATAATATATATGGTACAGCAGGGAAGAAAAATGTTTTTTTACTACTCCCGTAGTGTATGATTGCGGAATTTTTTTTTTTTTTAATTGAACAGATTTTGTGTGAAAATAAATAATAAAAGTGGGTTGTTTTGTTTAAAAATCTTATAAATGTATGAGGTGGTGAGCTAAAATATTTTTAAATAGGATTGTTTCATTATAAATATAGTGATTATCTCTAAGGTGGACACCCAACTTAATATATAATATTTCCCATCTGAATCCAACCATGTCAACAAACAGAAAAGTCAGCGGCTGTTTATTATCATGTTAATTATTGTGCCTTTTACCCCAAATACCGTACTTTTACATATTATTCCGTTATTAAAAAAACTGTTGCTTTAATTAGCTTGAACAAAACTGAAAATCATTAAGAAGACCTTTGTCTAAAAATACAGACAATAACTGTATCGATTCTCATTTGTTACATAAATCTACAACATTTTTAAAAACATCAAATATTAGCACAGAATCAAATTTGCGCTGCTGTCCGGTGATCACGTCAAAGATCAGACAAATTTCCATGTGCATTGCCAAAATTGGTTATGTTTTATGCATGCACAGTAAGAGGTTTTAAATGTTTTCCAACGTTTCAGCGTGGACGATGCTAAAACGCTAGTGTGGTCAGAGCATTTTTAAACGTTTACACCATTTTTAAATGCATCCGAATAAATGCAGACGTGCCCATAGTGTCTCAGGATTGGACTCCCCTGAGCTATAGAGATGAAGCTCTGAGGACTCGCAACCTGACTCCCTCAAATGAAAGCCAGACAGAGAAAGTTCTTTCTGAGGCAGCTGAAAACACTCCGTCATCCCGATTCAGTTCCTTCATCGAGAGCATCCTAACCTCATTCATCACCGTCTGGTTTCCTTCAGCCTCCTGCTCCAGGACCAGCGATCATCAGCTGTCACCTACCAACACCCTCAGAGGCTCAAACAGGGTTTACCAGATCACTCTGGACTCGTCACATTATCTGTTAACCTGACTCCTCAAAGGTAGATGGTGGAAGTCTATCACAAAAGTATACCTTTGGTGTTAAAAAACGCAAGATGCAGGTCCCTAATCAAACACACCTGATTCAAATGATCATCTTATTAGTGGAGACTCAAAGACCTGAAATGGGTGTGGCAGATAAAGGAGACATGCAAAATGTGCAGTGTTGGTGTGCCTCCAGGATCGTGGTTGGGAAACACTGCTCCAGAGATGCATTTTTTAAATGTTGAACTTATTTGCACTTGAGCGCCGTGTTTTTAAAATACTGTGTCACGCACGAGACGCTGCCACAGTTAAAGGTGTTCGTCTAGAGCATTTACATTGAAAACCAATGAAAAAGTAGAGCAGTGGAATGGGAAATAAGAATGTTTTGAGAAGTTTTAAAAACATCATTTCTGAATGTTTCCAGAACGTTTGAAATTAACTTTTTTTAGTTAAATGTCAGGGAACATTTCATTTTATAAGTTTGCAAACATTATGGGAATGCTAGTATGGACGAGGATCGTTTTCATTTGAAAACACTGTGTTAAAACGAAAGCACTAGAGTGAGGACATAGCCTGAGAGAACCATGTTTAGTTGTCCCTGTAAGCTGGAATATGCACAGGGACCTGCCGTCACCATGTGTCACGCTTTGAGCTTGCTTGTTTAGTCTTTAGAGTCTGATTTTCCTATCTGTTCTGTTCATGCCTGTGTTTCTATGTTGGTTTCAGTGTATTAATTAGACCTCTCATCCTCCGCTTCCCTCCCTGTTAGTCTCCTAAGTTACAAATGATAAAAGATGTCACATGTCATGTTTTACTGGTTTTCTGTTTCATAGCAAGTGTTTTGTTTCTAGTTTGTTTGTGAATCAACATTTGACTTCTGCACTTAGACCCTCTCTCGACATTATTTGCAACCAGCTTGTGAAGCCGTTTACATCACCCTTGGGTGAAGTAAGGCCAGCCCAAGCCAAGATGAGGAACCTGGTTTCGCCAACTGTCTATGTGTGTGCCTGTTCACACCTGGACGTTTTTCGCACGTGTTTAATGCCTCATGACTAAACAAAGGGGCGCCAATGTGGGTGTGCACACCGACGTGCAAAACGCCAGGCGTAAAAGTGTCATTTAAAAAAAAAAAGGCCTTGGGTTCGTTTTTTGTTTTGTTTTGACGTGCCACGTTAAAATCTGGCCGACCAATGAGATCGGTGCTTTTGTTCACGTGCCTGGAGCTGATGAAGTTACAGTAAAACACGACTTGGTGGAGCTCAAGCACAAAATTGCTGAGCACACATTGATACGACGAAAAGGAAGTAGACAAAGAAGATGAGCTGCTAATGCTGCTTGCCATTTAGCAAAAAGTGTGTGAATAGTTTGGCAAGCATATAAATACTCTCTCTTCTTCTTCTGTGTGACAAGCGAGTGTCAGAAGCGTAAAGTGGCGCAGCACCACCTTGTGTATCGGGAGCGCCATCTACTGAATTTGCATGTTCACTCGGCGCATCGCCAGTGAAAATCACTTGGGTGTGAACACAAAGACGTGCCGAAAAATGTCTAGAAAAACGCTGGCAATAAGCGCGCGCGATAATCATCCCGGTGTGCACAGGCCTTTACTCTGTTAGCACTTTAAGAGAATACACTTTCTTATAACACTTAAGTACACTTAAGTGGCTTTTTATTTCATTAATAGTATAGTATCTGAAAGCACAGTATTAATACTTAGATTATTAGTGAGAACCAATCATTTTTGATTGTCTTGTTTTATTACAAATTAAAATGTGACGGGAGAAATGTGTTTGGAGCGATACAAGGGTTAGTAAAAGATAAGAGCGTTTTCTTTTTTTTAATTTTTTTTTCTGAACTATTCTTTTAAAGCACTGCAGCTGATCAGATTGCAAAATCAGTGTCAGAATTTTATTCCTAATGAAAGTGTGAGTGATCAAGGCCCATCCTGCTGTATATGATTGATTCATCCATCAGCGCAGAGAGCTGTGAGCTCATCAATTTTCTTGCTTTATGAGAGCTCATCCCCAAAAAAAAGCCATTAACTGCATTTCCTTGTTCTCATTTCCTTCCTTTTAATCTGCACATGTAACACGAGACAAACGTATCTGCCTGTAATGAGACGTATTTGCCAGAATGCTGAGAGCTTGAGAGTCTCCCATTCTCTGTGCAGGATGCCAGTGTAACTCAACAACACGCACTCGCGCTACGGGTCAGAGAGTTTGACCGCGGTTGGTCATTAAACAGGCCGTTATTACACTGATGTTAGATGATCTGTGGTGACCATGGAAACTCACCATGCAGCCGGTGGAGTCCATCCTTCTGTCTGAAACACATTTGAAGTTCTTCCGGCATCCGCCGTTGTCTTTGGAGCAATCCCTCACTGGACCAAAGGACGCAAGCAGATCGTCCACTGTCTCAAAATATGTGGACATGATGGCCTCTTCCCTACAAGGCAAACAAAGGAGATAAATACAATGAAAACTGACATTCAATAGAGGTAACAGTTTATTTAATTTAAAGTCTATAATCTTTAAGTACAGAACCGATTACACATGTACACAACATGTACACTTTTTAAATGTTTTTGGAAGAAAATACAATACAAATTGTGAAATATTTTTACAATTTAAAAGAATTGTTTTCTACGTGCATTTTTTTTTTTTTATAACATTATAAATGTGTGTTGAGCATCAGATCCTCATATGAGAGTGATTAGTGAAGGATCATGTGACACTGAAGACTGGAGTAATGATGATAAATTCAGCTTTGCTATTAAAATAGATGAAAAAGTATTGTATTGTAAAAAAAAAAAAAAAAAAAAATGTGTATTAATATTTTACAATATTACACTCTAAAAAAATGCTGGGTTGTTTTAACCCAAATTTGGGTCAAACATGTACAAGCTCAGCTGTTGGGCAAAAATTGTTTGGGTTTGTCCATATTTTTTATTTATTTTTTAGAGTGTACTGCTTTTACTGCATCCTCAGCCATTAAAAAATAGGTTGTGTACATATGCAGCATAAACCTATAAATACTATAAAAACTATAAAATGTAAAATATGCAGTGTCAAACTTTTCCAAGCATCGCCTTCACCTGACAGCCAGAATGTCTTCAAATGACATCTGCACAGCGCTTATTTGCGCATTTCAAACATGTGTTTGTTTTGTGGCTGAGACAGACATATAATTTGTCCCTATCTATCATTATTGTTCAATGAGGATGGAGCTGAAAGCACAAGGTCACAGAAAGAGTGTGTGCTTTGTTGTTGCCATGACATCTGACAAACATCTGCGGTGATCTACAGTATTGTGTTTGTGACAATCACACATTATAAAAAAATACAATTGTCATTTTCATGTGCAAACTCTGTAATGTAGAAGAAATTGAACATACAAAACATAACAAAACAAAATAGATGCAGGCATCTGTAGGCCTGTAGAGGACACTTTTGATTCTCTAAACCTAAAATTACTTTATTTGAAGTGTCCTTGTTACATGTTACATGTAGGTACTGTAATAATAACTATAAATTGTGCATAATTACATGCAGCTAACCTTAAACCAAATCAAACCTAATCCAAACCAATAGTAAGTACATATATTTACTTAATATTACTTAAAGGTGCAGTGTGTAAGAATGACAGCTAGTGGTTGAAATGGGTACTGCAGTCCAAATTCAAAATATATTTTGCCCCGTCCCCTCCTCCTCAGACTCGACGCTCACACGGGTTGCCAGTTTGAGGACACACAACAGGAACCAGCGCAATTGTCGATGGAAAGCGAGGTGAGACACTGCAAGTTAATGAGTTGATTTATCCATATTAAGGCCCAATCCCAATTGCATTTTATAGAAAATATTAGGGGTGAAAATATTCCCCTAAGAAATGGGACACCATGATCCGCTTTTCCATCGGGCCCGAACCTGTTCTCTTTGTTTGTTAACCGCTCCATTCCGTGCTGATCCGAGCCATGCAATGTAATATAAACGGGTCAGTGCCTTGGTAATGCAAGAGTTTACAGACGATACGTGAAGTAAATAGCGACTGCGTTATGAAGGATGACCAGATATATATATTTATATACATACATTAACTGTATTATTAATTTGTGTTCACATCACTCAAACTGGCGTCCAGGCGACACACAATCGAAGAAATCGAGACACCCCTACCCCTTCACGTGAACGCACAAAAGGAAGGGGTTGGGGAAAGGGAATGGCTAAGGGGTAGAAATGGGATTTATTGTTTTTATCCATGCACTTTATTGTTCTTGTTGTTATTATTATTATTATTATTATTATTATTATTATTATTATTATTTACACTTGCATCTTCATTTACACATTTAGAAAACGTACTCTCTACAGGTTTTTGTGCTTACCATTTGATTTACAATTTCAGAAACCTTGGTCTCCATATACATTTTTGCATTATTTATTATTTTTTATATAGATCTACTGTTCTTTGTTGACATTTGTGGGGAATCATCTAGGATGCTGACATTGCAATATTGAATAATAATCTGTAAATTGAGATTGACCAGGCACTTTCTGTTTTTGATAAATTGGTTGAGTGAGTGTTTCAGTGACTCACTTATCACCACCTACTGTCATAAAAGGTGAAACTGAAGAAATCTTTATAGTGAGGAAAAGTTCAATATGCCAAAACAGATGTTAGCAGCAGAGACTTCAAGTAGGATGCGAGGTGGAGCCACCGTGGATCGAACTTGTTGCTCACGTCCCCATTCTCCACGCTTTCGGCGGTGGACAGGAGTCATCATAGGCACTCTGATTGAGCCCCATATGCAGTGACGCACTGTGTGTTGTGACACATTCCTCCCATAACCATCATTAATATTTTCTATGACTTGTGCCACAGTAGACCTTCTGTTGGCTTGGACCAGACAGGATAGCCTTTGTTTCCCTCATGCATCACTGAGCCTTGGGCGCCCAACACCCTGTCGCCGGTTTGTGGTTTATCCCTCCTCGGACACTGTCGGTAAATTCTCGCTGCTGACCGGCGCTGAGCGACACACAAACCTAGCCGTTTCAGAAATACTCTAGCCGCCTTGCCATGCCAGTTAGGCCCAGTTGTCAAAGTCTTTATTCCTGCCCATTTCTCCTGCATCCAACATGATGATTACAAGAACTGATTGTTTGCTTACCATCTAATCTACCCAGACCTTAATATGTGGCATTGTCAGGGAGATCATGTTTTGGTTCACACTTTGTTTTTATATTCAATCTACATGTCATCTCACTACTAATTAGTTCTTACTAGCATGCATTTTATATTGTCTGTTTAAGTACTCATACATATTAATGTCTTATTCTGCATGACCATATTCTCATCCCTTAATCTATCCAATACCTAAACTTAACAACTACCTTACTAACTATTAATATTAGAAATGTCTGCTAAGTCACCTAATAATTGGACCCTAAACTAAAGTGTGACCACTATGGCTACATGTCATCTAACTCTCATTAGAGAATTAATATTCTTCTGCTAACACTAACCTTAAAGTATGGATATTCTACTAACACTAACCTTAAAGGGATATTTCACAGCTGGGAAGATGAATGTGTATGTGTATGTAATAGAAATGTGAAATTATTTTAGAAGTTGGTGCCTTCTAGACTGAGAAAAGACATACAATTAATTTTTGGCTCATTTGGATGAAAGACAACAACTCCCAGAATGCACTTGCTTCTCTGCCCTACGAGGCCACTCCCAAGCCACGCCTACCGGTTACATCTCTTGCCCACCGCGGCACCACCCCACCATTGTTTGAATTTTTATAATAATAAAATAATTTAGTTCAGTGAGAGAACACTGTCATTCATTCACGGCCACAGTCATTCACGTTGCATGTCCAGTTTGCCGCGTTTTCAGTTCATGCCTATGGAAGCTTAACTTTCATTGAGAATACTCTAGGGGTTGATATATCACGATATAAAAATGTGATGATATGTATCGTTGATGGAAACGATATGATTCACGATATAAAGTTGTTTTATCCAAGGCTCAACTTGCTATAGTAGGCCTATTTATAAGGAATAATTCACCCAAACACAAATTTACAAATGTTCCACAAATGTAAATTCTGTCATCATATACTCACCATCAAGTTTAACTTCCAAACACAAATGAAGATATTCTTTATGAAACCTTAGGGATTTCCCATTGATAGTCCATTCCTCTCAAACTTAAAAGATCCAAAAAATTCCATAAATGCATCGTAAAAAGAACTAATGGAGTGGTCTAATCCAAATCCAAGTCTTCTGAAGAGACACGAATGATGGCTTATGATGAACAGATTTACCACAACGTGCATACTGTAGTAAACACGGACGTTCAGATGAGTGCGTGATGCGCAAAAACAACATGAGAGTGAATAAATGCAGAATTAAAATTCTTGGATGAGCTAAACATTTACAGTTTGAGAGCGGCCATTTTGACACACTTTCTTGCGATTAGAACTGTGATTGATTGCTTTGATCTTCTGAAGTGCACACGCTGCCGGAACGGCACTCCGCGAAGTCAAAGCGCATTTAAATCATCAGAACACATTTAGTTTTGGTAGTATGATTTTTCAAAGCATTTTAGATGGTTTATTCTTATATGTATAGTGCATTAATAGCGAGAGAGGCGGGATATAGCGAGTACCGGGAGATAATGCTGTCTGCACTGAAAGTGCGAGTAATGCAAAAAGAAAGTTCAGTATCGAGATTTATATCGAATCGTGACACGAGTGTATCGTTACACCCCTAGAACACTCGCTTTGCTCCGCACCGCTTCGTTATGAATGCCCGAGCTGAGCGGCCGCGCGCATTTACATTCTGTGAGTGAGATCCCACCCCCCATGGGATGGGATGTGGGTTTAAAACATGCAGAACTAGCTCCTACTACTGGCTGTAGTCGCTAGCCTCTGGCCAAAAAAGCCTCAGATGATGCTAAATGACGATTTTTGCATTATTGGAGTTTTTTTTCCAGACAAATAAATACAGAAATCTCTCGTCTCAGGGGGACGTGAGGGAGGGAAGCACGATCATTTGAATATACTACCGGGTTTCTACTGATACAAAGCTTAATGCTAATCACTGAAGTAACCCTTTAACCCAACAGTCTACTAATACTCTCATGAGAGTTAGTTGACATGTAGTTGCAAATTAATCAGAGTTAGTTGACTTATTAGTTTCTTATAATGTCTAAAGTGGACTATCAAAGTAAAGAGTAACCTTATGCAATTATGCAAAAACATTCTCTTCTAGTCACTTGCAATTCATAATTGGAGCTGCAAATCTCAGTAATGCTATATTACAGTCTAAAAAATGCTGGGTTAAAAACAACCCAAGTTGGGTTGAAAATGGACTAACCCAGTAAATGGGTTGTTTTAACCCAGCGGTTGGGTTAAATGTTTGCTTAAAACAACCCAATCGCTGGGTTAAAACAACCCAATTGCTGGGTTAGTCCATTTTCAACCCAACTTGGGTTGTTTTTAACCCAGCATTTTTAGACTGTAATTAGCTTCAATTGTTTTTAACCAATTCATCTGAAAATATGTAGTATTATATAGTAATATTTAGTAAAAATAACATTATTTTAATCACAAATCTGAGTATAACTTGCTTGCAACTAATTCACTTCAATGAAATGATTAGGCTTCTTTGTGAGGAAAATATATATATATAAAAAAAAAAAAAATTCACACTATTATAAACACTTTTATAGACTCTTAAAGTTGTCAGGCATTTGCCGTAATTAAAGGTGCAATTTATACTTGAGCAGCATAGATTTATTGTATTTACCTTCTGGATAAAATATCCTATATGAGTTATATTATATGAGTTTCATGGCTTTCACATTGCCACTGCTCTTTGGTTTATGACTTTGATCAGCAGCCATCCAGAACACTAAAAAAACAAACAAACAATACAATTAATTTGCCAACCAACTGCTGAACAAAGACCGTTGCAGCTGTCAGTGGAGATTCAGCATGTGGCTCATACTGTGTCCTTGAATTAGTCGCATTCAAAACCGTGCAAGTAACAAACCAGACTGAATGCTTTTCCATTCAATGCATGCTGAGATACGCATTCATGGTGAGTGCTCTTCATTTCAATAGCACCTCAAGCAAAAATCTCATGTTTCTTATTACTGACAGAATTTTCTGTGGAGTTAGACAAAGATACCAAAACACAAGAAGCTAAGAAATTAATTGGAGGTTGACCTGAGATCATGTAATGTATAAATGTCTGCAGATGAGAGGAAATGACACCAGCCTGTGAACGATAAAAGATATGCTTTCAGTGCTGTCCAATACATCTGCTGATTCTCTGCTCACACAATAAACAACATGAGACAAATTAATCTCAGTGGAAAAACAAAAACAAAACAGTGGCTGAGAGTTGTACATGTCAGGTGGATTCTTCACATACTGTACAAGTGGCACAAAAAGTCTGCAAATTGGAAAGTCTGGCTTGTGAAAATAGAGAAAAAGTAAAAATAAGCTTGAAAGAGAGACATCTAAAGACCACAGGAATGAGAGAAACAAACAGAAAGCTTTTGAAGTTGTTATACTGCAACTGCACTGGGAAAAAAGGTCGCTTAGAAATTGGTATTAACAATGAATTATTATTATAATTACAGTAATTAAATGAAACATGACATTTTTACATAGAAAGACTGAATGTTCTTGTAATATGTACTCAAATAATAGGTTTTATTTATATCTTTGTAATTAGTAAAAAGTGTATTAAAGTATATAAGTAGAAACACTAATAAGGGTAACACTTTGCAATCAAGGTTTCATTTGTTAACATTAGTTAACAATAATAGTTAACAATACTTCTGCTTTTACGAATTTTAGTTAATCTCAGCATTTACTAATACATGTTTAAGACTGAAAGTTGTGTACCATTAGTTAATGAACTCTGAACTCAAATTTTAAATGATGTAAGAAAATATTGGGTAATACTTTATTTTAAGGTAGCGTAGTTACACGTTACTACATGTACTTACTATAGTATTAACAGTAAATTATTCATAATTACAATAAACTAATCCTAAACCAAATCCTGACCTATAGTGTGACTCTATAGTAAGTGCATCACTGTGTAAAGTGATCAGACTGAACTTAAAAAAGTGAGGAAACCTGCTGCTTTAAAATTAAGTAATAACCTTCAATTGAAAAAAAAAAAAAAAAAAAAAAAAAAAAAAAAAGTTATGTGAACTTGACCATTCCACATAACTAATTTTTTCAATTATGCATGAAGTTTGTTTGCTTAATCATTTGAAGGCATTGGTTTCCTCACTTTTTAATTTTTTATTTAATTTTTATTTTTACAGTGAATTAATATTAGTCCGCACTTATTTAAGTACAATGCAACTACGACACCTTAAAATAAAGGGTTACACTTAAGGTGTCCTTGTTACAGTGTAATTACATATTTAAGTACTGAGTAATATTAATTACCAACATGTACTTTGAGGGTTAGTTGCATGTAATTATGCATAATGTACTGTTATTACTATGGTAAGTACATGTACCATATGTAACAAGGACACTGTAAAAGAAAGTTACCAACTGCATTAATGTTTCACCATCATTTTTACATATTCGGGTCTTTAGCGACCCAGGTGTATATGTAACACGGATGGCTCTCTAACTGTCGCAATAGCATAAAACTCTCCTGATATTTCAATAACAAATACCAAATAATAAAATAAAGCATATTTCATTACCTATTGGAATTTAGAAGGGTTTGATTTGAGCAGATGCTTTTTACCATCATCACTGTCCGCGTCAGAGCTCATTTACCCATTACATTCTGCATCTGGGCTCATATTCGCCATCTCAAACAATATCATTCTCAATGTCTTCAAAATCAATATTTTGATTCCAGTATTTTGGGACAGTTTCTTCACCAGATCCACCATCGAGCGACAGTTACACTAATATTTGATTGTGTAATACTCGCTGATTTCAAGATTTGCTGATGATTCTTCCTATTCTTTTGTTTTATGCATGCGGTAATTATGAGTTAGACATCACATCTTTATTGTGTTTTAGACACTTCAGACAGATTGTGTATTGGGAAATAAAGTTGAAATTCACTTATTGAGTCATAAGAGATTAAATTGTTGCGCAGAAAAATAAAAATAACTTACACTATTACATGTCCTGGGTCTCTAGCGACCCTATACACTTTATTTTTTATTTTTATTGTTACTGTTGCTGAGGGGGAGAGTCAATAAAGACCCATGGTGTGTGTTTAAGGGTTAACGCTATTTTATATGTGCATATGATTACATATGATATTGTTTGCTTCTACCTCTTTTTCTCCTGTGTTTTGGTCAGGAGATTCAGTACTCTTTCAGAAGATATGTACTAGCACCCCCTACCGTATAAAAGTGAAAACACGGATTGACGGAAATTTCCGTCAATGGCGGGAAAAGAGTTAACAAATGAGACTTTATTGTAAAGTGTGACCATAATGATAATAATAGTATGTCAGAATGCATACATCATGAACATTTGGTGGATTTTTTAGGATTAAATATGTTTTCATGAGATTCATGGACAAATGATGTTACTGTAGGTGATACACACATATGTCTGTTCACGTGTGGCTTCAGCTGCCCACAGTGGAACATGTGCGTACATAATGAGCGTGTTTCTGGCTGGCTCTGTAGAGCAGGTGGACGTCCACAGCCGTGACAGTCACTGGGGTGATTATTAGCGGTCCTCGCAGGCCAAAGCATCCAAACTTCCCCTAACAAGACTGAACATGATTTCCCATGGCAAGGACACTGGCATTGCCCACAGCCTGCCTGCTCGCATTACATGTCACCTTAATAAGCTCTGCAGACATACACACAGCATTACATCTGCGGCTGGACACTAGCTTTAACAAGCTATTATAGTTGATTCAAACATGATTCTGTGTAAAACACAGAGCCATGGATGATAGCTGATTTTATAATGCATTATGGTTGATATTTCACATGAACTACAAGGGCAAATCTCATGAAATCAGTCACGAAAAAAGTTTTTAATTTAGTAGATCAGTCATCATTTTATGGTATCTATGATGCACTGAACAGTGACTCCTGAGTGAATACTATTTACCCAACATTCACAAAGTGATGATTTGGTCAGACTTTAGATTAGGGTCCAATTCTCGCTATTAACTATGACTTTTACCTCAGTAAACTCCTAATTACTGCTTATTAATAGTTAGTAAGGTAGCTGTTAAGTTTAGGTATTGGGTAGATTAAGGGATGTAGAATATGATCATGCAGAATAAGACATTAATATGTGCTTTATAAGCACTAATAAACAGCCAGCATCCTAGTAATATGCATGCTAACTGGTTAATAGTGAGAATTGGACCCTGAACTAAAGTGGTACTGATGATTTTAATTGATCTTGTTTGCTATAACCAAACTCTTTTTAGATGATGGTTGCAGTGCTGACTCGTAACATTTGGATCATGTGGACTGCTGTCTAAATTAAGTGATCTGTGTTGATAACATGTTGTGATTTGTAGTAAAGGACAAATATTGCTTGTGTTACAGTAAATGTAAGACTGAAGAAATTCACTGGAACTGAACCATCTATGTCCTCTATGTACAGACCACTTAAATGTGCACATTTTGCACATATTAACTAATATACAAAATAATATTGTGTATTTTTTTTTTTTTTTTTTTTTTTTTTGGATAAATGGAAGTGAGCAATTTTTTTTTTTTTATTGAATTTGAGTCACTTGTAACATCCTCTTAATAATATTACTGAGAAATAATTTAATACCAATTAAGGACATAACTATTGTAATGCATTTTTTTAAAAGAAAGTAAAGAAAATAATCAGTGAAAATAATGTAATCAGTAGGACTAATGGGAATTAAACATGAATGTCTGATACATGCAGTAATGAACATTTGGAGGGAAAATGGGCTTTGTCATGAAAATAATTCATGTGTGTGTGTAAGTATGTATGCATTTGGTACTTTATTTAGTTATTTATGGTGACATTTTACCTAGATATGTTTTCATTCATTCATTCATTTATATACCTTACCTAGATATTTTTTCATGTATTTATTTACTGTAAAATGTGCTAGATATGTTTTCACAAGACTCCCCAGCAAATTATATTATATGTGATCAAATAATGTTAATAATCAGAAAACAGAAAAGATATTTCATATGTGAGGCAGTTATGCTGCTGGGAGCTAATTTCAGTTTTCAGTGTGATCTAAAGTTGAAGAACAAATTTTGGATTGCCACCTCTATAGGAGTGGATATGAAACAGGTGAAATATTATTAACGGAATAATTCCTTTTAAATTTTGCTGATTCAATCAGGGACCGCAGTGGCGCTAGATGAAAGCCATTTGTCTTGTGATGCATAGGAGGATGATATTGCCGTGGCATTTCATAACTGTGCTCGCTATTGACAATTTTAATCATTCACACCCGCCCCGTTCCTGTGATGTCTTAATTGAATTCCTCTATGACAGCTGGTGAGCACGGCAACATCGCGACAGTTAAGATTGCATTCTAATGCACACTCGCACAAACAAACACCTGCCGAGAGACCTGAAGAAATGAAAGAATTGCTTTCTCCCGCTGTCTGGACCTCAGGAGAAATGTGAGCTTTATGTGAGTGGGTTGAAAGGGGTGATGGATGACTGTAAGCCTGTACCGCATGCGGAGAGCAGAACCCTGCAGAGCGATTTTGTAATTAATGTGAAGCCTGAATTATTGATGGATGCTGGCTGGGGCAAAGCTGCAGCCCCTCCTCTGAAAGGTGGGCGGCTGAGAATAACAGAGGTCAAGGGTCACATACACCCAGGTAGTGTTTCACCAGCTTGAACCTCACAACAATATGCCTTACTACACATAAACCACCATAGCACTGCAAAGCAAGCAGTGAGAACGTCAAAAAGTTGAACAATGCATGAAAAATTCCCTAGACATCCCATTCGCTATGAGGTAAAGTCAGTGACATCTATTAGACATGTTTCAAAATCTGCTGATATGTTTTTTTTTCACATTAAATCACATTATTGCATATTTGATGTGCCAATATACGGAAATACTATATATATATATCACGATAATGAACAAACATGATAGGCCTATTGTTATCGTCGGCACTTAAAACATGGATGAGAAGCATAGGGGAATAAGTGAAGGAGACGCGCTGAATGAAAACGTACATCCACTGATTGCACATCAGTAGATGGCGCTTATGGAACAGCAGAAACGTGACATTATCTGGTAACCCTGTAAACAAAGCAAGCTGCCATACAGCAACAGAATACGGTTGTCAGGCCTGTATTTGATTTCTTAAGTACGGTTCACACACAGTTCAGATAATTACAGGAGTTCTTCCATCTTAAAAAATATATCTAAATTACGACATATGCTCTCAATGAGTTAGTTAATGCGTTCATGACCTCAAGTCTAGATTATTGTAATGCTCTACTGGGTGGTTGCCCTGCACGCTTAATAAACAAACTCCAGCTGGTCCAAAACGCAGCAGCTTGAGTTCTTACTAGAACCAGGAAGCATGACCATATTAGCCCGGTTCTGTCAACACTGCACTGGCTCCCTATTAAACATTGTATACATTTTAAAATCTTGCTAATTACTTACAAAGCACTAAATGGTTTAGCTCCACAGTATTTGAGCGAGCTCTTAATGCATTATAGCCTTTCACGTCTATTGCAATCTCAAACTGTTGAGTTGAGGTTGTTTACATTTCACTGCCGGTTGTATATTCTGTATATAACTGTGTATGTGACAAATAAAACTCTTGAATCTTGAACTTCTGGCCAGTTGATAATACCTAGAATATCAAAATCAACTGCAGGTGGTACACTCTAAAAAATGCTGGGTTAAAAACAACCCAAGTTGGGCTGAAAATGGACTAACCCAGCAATTGGGTTGTTTTAAACCAGTAAATGGGTTGTTTTAACCAAGCGGTTGGGTTAAATGTTTGCTTAAAACAACCCAACCACTGGGTTAAAACAACCCAATTGCTGGGTTAGTTCATTTTCAACCCAACTTGGATTGTTTTTAACCCAGCATTTTTTAAAGTGTAGATCCTTTTCCTATTTAGCACCTAAACTCTGGAACGGATTTCCTAGCATTGTTCATTTTAAATCTGTTTAAATCTTTTACATCATAAGAAGAATGGCATCTACACTAATATTAGTCTCTCTGTTTATCCCGAGGTTTACTGTACTCAGCCGGATCAGGGCCGGATCCAGATCAGATGGTGGACCTGCACCTAGACACGACCACGACGCATAATGTAATCAGCCGGATTTAGGCCGTATCCAGATCAGTTGGTGGACCTTGCGCCTAGACAAGACCACAACACATAATGTAATCAGCCGGATTCGGGCCGTATCCAGATCAGATGGTGGACCTTGCGTCTAGACACGACCACGACGCATAATGTAATCAGCCGGATTTGGGCCGTATCCAGATCAGATGGTGGACCTTGCGCCTAGACACGACCACGACGCATAATGTAATCAGCCGGATTCAGGCCGTATTCCAGATCAGATGGTGGACCTTGCGCCTAGACACGACCACGAAGCATAATGTAATCAGCCGGATTCGGGGCGTATCCAGATCAGATGGTGGACCTGCGCCTAGACACGACCACGACGCATAATGTAATCAGCCGGATCCGGGCCGTATACAGATCAGATGGTGGACCTGCGCCTAGACACGACCACGACGCATAATGTAATCAGCCGGATCCGGGCCGTATCCAGATCAGATGGTGGACCTGCGCCTAGACACGACCACGACGCATAATGTAATCAGCTGGATCCGGGCCGTATACAGATCAGATGGTGGACCTGCGCCTAGACACGACCACGACGCATAATGTAATCAGCCGGATCCGGGCCGTATACAGATCAGATGGTGGACCTGCGCCTAGACAAGACATAATATAATCAGCCGTATCCAGATCAGATGGTGGACTGATCTTCAACAAGATGGAACTGGATAAATATTCTGAATGTTCCGATCCAATCTGACTTCTGAACTAATAATGTTGCCTGAATCATAATCATACGCTGTTCGTTCGTTGGCCAGAGGAGAACTGGCACCCCGACTGAGCCTGGTTTCTCCTGAGGTTTTTTTTTTTAACTCCATCCTGTCACCTCATGGAGTTTTGGTTCCTTGCCAGTGTTGCTTTTGTCGCCTTTGACTTCTGGCTTGCTTAGTTAGGGACACTAAACAATCTGTATTGTAAAAAGCGCTATATAAATAAAGGTGACTTGACTTGACTTGACAGGAGTGACAACCACATTCTACAGTATAACCAAACTCACACCCGTGAATTTTCAGGACTCTCCTTTGAAAAGGAACGGCTTCTGGTCTACAGTGTGTCATTTGTTTGTAAGCAATGGAAAGATGGCTTCAGGGATATGCAAGTGCTGTTGATTCAGCATTTGCCCAAGATCTGTGAATGAATCATAGCCTTTGTAATGCCAAGTAAAAATGATTATTGCAGAAGAGTCAACACTAGTGGTGTATAATTTACCAATCCCTGATCCTGAACCTCCCCTCGAGTACAATAATCAATCCTAAATAGCCAAAACAGTCTCTCCAGGATCACTGATTTATTCAGGAAAGAATTACAAATAATTAATTCCATTCATGATTATTTGCATAGAGCTTTTCACAATACAAATGGTCCCACAGCGGCTTTACAAAGAAAGCCCTAATGAGAGAGCCAATGCAAACTGTGGCAAAGGAAAAGTTCCTATGGACGGACTGGCTGATTGATATATTGTTTGTTTTATCTAATTATTATTTTTTTTTTTTAGAAAAACAGGGGAAGATCATTAGATTTATACTATATTATTTGCCTCTTTTCACATTAGTGTTAACAATCACTCTCACACTCAAGAACATGTGATTAGTGCTCCTGTTGGTGAATCTGGTATGAACTTCTCTTATTTGTTGTTTTGTTTTTCTTTGTGGATGAATCTACAAATTTGGCTTGGTGCTTACAAAATTAGGATTAGTTAACATTTTATAATAATCCAGCAGATTAAGGTTTGCTTTTCTTCAAAAGACACTCAACTGACCACCACTGGCAATCCATATTACATTGCGGCAATGATTTTAGTAAAAAAAAAATTTAACTCTTTCTCCACCAGCGGAGCCAGCAACAGCATTTTTGATCATTTGATCACAACATTTTCATGGCTCCCATATTATTTGAATCTGGATATCTGGACATGAAATATATAAATTGAAAGCAATTTTTTTAATTTTTTTATTATTTAAT
Organism: Paracanthobrama guichenoti; assembly: GCA_018749465.1. Taxonomy (NCBI): domain Eukaryota; kingdom Metazoa; phylum Chordata; class Actinopteri; order Cypriniformes; family Gobionidae; genus Paracanthobrama; species Paracanthobrama guichenoti. The sequence goes on along the minus strand of CM031947.1, from coordinate 47,425,272 downwards.
TATTTATTTTTTATCAACACTTGAATGTGGGTAAGTTTCATAAAAAAAAAAACAACGTTTTGAGCATCCAGAATTACATCCAGATGGGATTCAGAGCGATGATCAAAACACAGATGGAGTAGATGGAGTCCATCAACACCCCAAAGCTTCACAGTCCTAGAGCTCGTCCTGGGGCGACATTTCATTCAGTGACATTAGGCAGTTTTGATTTATATGCTGTTTAATGTTGATGATCGCGTTATTTTACATGTGCTAAAGATGAAGAAAAAAGCAGGTATGCTTGAGAATTCACATCTTGTGACATCACGTCCTGTTTTGGTCCGTTTAGATATCTTTGGTCAGCATTGTGTTCATATTGCAGTCAAACTGCACCAAAGTTTGTTTGGAAGTGGAACAAGACCCACCAGTTTTGCTTGTTTTGTGCACACTAGGGTTCGGATGGCACACTTATTCAAATGAAACCGCACTAACAGAACAATCGCATCAGAAATCATTTTAACTGTTTAACAAGTTTCAGCTTGTGTACAATACTCAGCAATTACTATTTAGATGGAATGCACATATAACAGAGAGAGAGTTAGTTCCATTCAGAAATGATCAGCCTATCCTTTTCATCTTTATTCTTTACCATCCACTGTTAAAGCTTTGGAGCCCTGAAAAGTGTGGGGCTCAAATATAATGGTCTTTTTGAATGCATTTTTAAAACATTTGATGATAATGATTATTAGACTATAAACACTTCAGTGCCCTCCGAAGGCCTCGTTTAGGTAGTTCGGCACACAGGGACCTCTGCCAGTAAGTCTGATCATCATATGTCTGACACCAGAGTCTATTACCGACACAATATTGTTTCCTTTGTTCTGTTTTGTGATACACACAGGTTGTGCCAGGGATGAGAGCTTTTCAGCTGTTGTTACGATGGAGTAGATTTGCTAGTAATTTATTCCGTATGAGAGTGGCATTTCCAGAGGGCGCCGGTGAATGGGGTTGATGAGGGTCACAGGCTGGGCTAATGGGAATGCAGACACTTTGACACATACAGTGATGGAAAGGTCTGCGATATCAGTGCCAGTAATCCATTAACTTTTAAAGTTAATTAAAGACAAACATTTTAATAGCTTCTGGCATTGTTGAGGTAGCCTCTCATATGAGAGAATAGTTGAGGGAAGATTCTGCCAACTTAAACGGGTCTTAACATAAAGGAATCAACATATGCGTGAGCTGTTCACATAAGTGTTCAGTGCACTATAAAAAAATACTGTAAAGTTTCTTCCACAGTACATTCTTCCTACACACTAAAGGGTACTTAAGGTGGTAAAATTGCTGCATGGCTACTACTGTAGAGGAAACATTTGTGCAATCAAACCGCTGTTCAAATCGCTTTTTCATGTTTCCTTGATTACATCCAACAAGTGTTTTGTTGCACCATGCCATTTACTAGAAAAAAAAACCATATAAAGCTGTAAGAAGCAATATGAGGGCAAGCCCCGAAATCACAACACAGCTGAAACAAACCACTGACGAGGCTTTTTTGTGGGAAACAAATCTTCAGATTATTAAAAAGCTTAAGAAAAGCAAAGTTCTTTTAACAAATGAAAGGTTCATGAAAGGTTCTTCTTGGAACCCAAAATGGTTCTTTAATGATGTCACTGCTGAGAAATAAAAGCCTTTATTAGAAGGAGAGAAAACGAATATTGTAAGAGAGTTGAATTGAAAGTTCTATAAGATGAAGGTGGATGTGAATCTGGTCAGTTTGACTGCAAATGCAAAGATAAAAAACAAGTGAAAAAAAAACAATTGTTATAATGATGAGATTATTTCAAGTATTCTCGGTCTTGAACATCATTGTGTGTCTGTCAATGTGCACATGAAGAGGTTTTGAGAGTCTAATTAAAACCCTGTTATACTCGAGGAGTTCAAAATGAGAGCAATCTCTCAAAATGAACTACAGAATCTCTCATAGACTTGATTCTGAGCAAATGGAACAAAAATAACCCTTTCATTTATCATATCACTCCTCATATCTCTCCTTCACTTTATTACTTAATTACAATCTGAAAGGTTACCTTATCTTTACTGTATGTTTTAATATCACACAGCAGAATGTAAGAAATCCATCATCTCAAGTCGAATAGCCAATATAAAAGGCAATACTGTCCGAGATGAAGCTGTTCTCTGCGGGTACATGAGCGCTGACCGTCTGGAGATCACATCTGAAGAAGCATCTGAACAAACTGTACAACAGGTGCTGTGTTTATATATGAGGTCTAAATAACTACATTCTCACCTAAAAAACTCTTAAAGCTACATTCTGTGACACAACAACAGTAGTATTTAAAAAATAGTTTAAATATGGTGGATTGTCCGCCATGACATTCGCTGCAAGCGGAGTGATACAAACGGTGAGACGGTTCCAGCAATGATACTGCGGGAATATAACACGGCTGGAAAATGCTCTCAGCCAATCAGATTCAAGAGCCAGAAAGAACTGACACACACGCATACATTTTTTTCTTCTTTTCTTTAACCCCAACTCACATAACATCACTAAAGTAGTTCAATTCTAGTGAAACATGTTTGCTTTCGTCCAAAGAAAATGATACAGTTAAAGATACTTTTCAGTTTCTTTTCAATATTTTTCAGTTTTCATTCTTCATTTCACAGACTGCTTGAAAACAATGCTTCTGTGCTGCATGCCGAAGCCTTTCATGGACTGTGCCTTACAATGAAATGAAAACCATCCGCAATTCAAGCCGCGTGTCACTGTCTATTCCACACCTCACATGCTTGATCCTCTTCTGTTTCACTCTGTCACTTCCTGCTCTTTATGGCTCGTTCTGTTCAATCACTGTTCAGATGTAATCTACATTTCAAACTTAATGAATAAGTAATGATGTTCCTCCATTAAATTGTGAGTGTCGTGGTGAGCGTCTCTGTGCTGTTCATCTGGTCGAGGACTTTCCTCGGATAAATTCCCAATATAATGCCCAATATAATATAATTGACCATCGGCCTCGCAGAGGATGACATCGTTTCCAGCCCCACTTCACCTCCAGAGACCAGCCAACCACCACCAGCGAGTGACTCGACAGAGATGTTGCACAAGCCCACCGCAAACCGTGGAGACCGGCCACCCATGAGAGACGAGCCCGTACCGAGGATAAGGACGGAGTGTTTCATCGCCTCAGAGCCCGGACCACCTACAAAGTCTGGCCAGGTGCGTGAGCCGGCAACACCGTACGTCACTGAGGGAGTGATTGTGGAGTCCACAACACCACCGCTGTGGTAGAGTTGGCTAAAGTCGCTGGCATCTATATTGAGGAAATATAGGAAATATCTATTGTGTTTGAGGTAAACTTAATACTTTTTTTAAACTTAAATTTTTTTTTTGTTTCTTCAGTGTCTCCTTCGTCTTCAGAATTCCCATCCACCACGCCCTCCCTCCCTCCTCCTCCCCTCCCTCCCTCCCCCACCTCATCAGTCATCCAGTTCCTCAGCCCTGCCTTCGCTGTCCTTCAGCCCCTCTGCTCCGCCCACATGCTGTGTGGACCCACCCAGTGTCTTCAGACCATCAGCTCCATCACGCTCTGAGGATGTCCTGTCTCCGCCTCCAGCCTCTATGCCCCCTGCTCCACCTCGGCCCGTCGACACTTCAGCACCACCCTGGTTCCTCCCTTCCTCAGATCCACCAGAAACCATCGGCCATACGGCTTCTCCGGGCTCCCACGTTCCTCCGGCTACACCTTGGTCAGTCATCGACCTGCCTGCACCTTCGGCTGGCTCCGCCGTTCCCTCAGCTCCGCCTTTGTCCTCGGCCCCACCGGTTCAGCCTCTGCCCTCTGGTTTCCTGGTTCCACCTTGGGTGCTCATTGCTGCGGTTCTACCTCAGTCTCCAGGACCTTCAGCATCGCGTGGGCTCATCGGCTCCATCTGGGTCTCCATCAGTGGCTGCATCTCTGTTGGTCGTCCCCAGGGTGTTGTCTACCACCAAGTTGACTCCTCCATGGCTCCTCCCACTGTCGACTCCGCACTGGGGCCTCGTCCTGGCTGGTCTCTGGTGTACCATCTGGCTCCTGCTCCTGGCTTCCCTCCGGTTCCTCCCTCTCTACTCTCCCCCTTGGACTATATTAGATTCCCCAGACTTTTTTTTTTTCTTCTTCCTCCTCTGTTGTTCTAGTTATATAGCATGAGGATGCGCCTTCCCGGGAGGGGGCGATCTGTTGCATGTTTGCTCTGTCTTTGATTAAGTCTCTGTGACCCAGTCTTCCCCAGTTTGTCTAATTAATTATATCATTCACCTGTGCCTTGTTTATCACCTTGTTATTCTCATTTGCTTTGTGCACTTAAGCCCTCAGTTCTCCCTCAGTGTTTGTTTGGTTCTCGTCTATGTTTCTACGTGTGTAAGTTACCTGAGTTTTGTTATTAAAGTTCCTGTCTCCTGTTCATCCTCGTCTTTGCTCTTCTACAAAGTGACATGACACCAGGTATATTTGTGGCAATAGCCAACAATACATTGTATGGGTCAAAATAATCCTTTTTTTCTCTCTCTCTCTTTTTTTTTTTGTTGCCAAAAATCATTAAGATATTAAATATGTTCCATGAAGATATTTAGTAAATTTCCTACTGTAAATGTATAACAAATATAGTAGTGATATGTGTTGCCAAGGACTTCATTTGGACATCAAAGGTACATAAACAGTTATTAGTATTTCAATAGGTTAACATTACTTCAGTTAATGAAATATGGTTATTTACTGTAAATTTAACTTAAATCTGTAAAACCTAAAATGTTGCTACCGTATTTTTTACGGTAAAGTTCTGACAACCACAGCTGCGTTTTTTTACCGTCAATTTTACGGTTTTTTTTTAACAGTGCATGTACAGTTGACGCCTTACTGTGGGTCATTTATTCTAAACTGAGCTCACCAAATTAAAACTAATTATGCAGCCATTCAACATTAACAATAAACTGCTAAATGAAAGGAAAAGAAAAGCACATGAACAGCACAGCACACAGGTTTCCAGCTCTGCAGTGTTGTTGTAGTCACACAATGCAGTGTTTAACGTCTCAGATGGTGCCACAGATTGTCAGGACAATGTCTCTCCGTGGAGAACGGCGTTTCATCTGCAGCTGTGCCAGCCGTGCTGAGGAATGGAAAATGTCCAACTCTAAAGTTGCAATCTAACAAATGTACAAGCTGTTTGCAAAACTACCACTTGCGACACACAATACACCCGAGTAACAGGCTACTATACCTCTTCATGGTATTTATGGTGACACTTTGAGATTTTTGAAAAAATAAATAAAGCACCAGATTTGAAGACTTGAAGATTTGAGACCCTCATTAGCGCGTCTCAGAAAACTGTGGTGGAAAAACCCGATGACTAAGAGCTTTGTGGGACGCTAGTGCATTTTTTCATAGAATTTATCTCTCTACTTCAGCTAAAATCAATATAAGAGTGTGACCTTTGACCCCCACTGTTCAAAACCGGTTGTCGTTTTATGAGTCTGGGACAAAACCGATTTACGAATCCACTGGAGCTTCTGTAATAGATGGATTAAAGCAGAAGGGCGCCGACAGCTCACCAGCGTGAGGCTATATTTGATGTGTGTCTATAATGAGCCTCACTTTGCTTTCATAGCGAGTGTAAGAGTGAGTGAATGTGGCCAGAGATCTGTGTGCTGGAGAACACATTCACTGGAAAGATCTTCAGCCACTTGAAATTCATCAGTCAGAATGCTCAAATCAATTTGCTTTGTTCCACAAATGATGCAACTAAATGTCACACTGGGAGAGGGAAAACACATTGTGCTGCATTTGAATCATAACAAGGACAGACTGAAGCTGGAAAATCTGATTAAATGTTCTGTCAGATATAATGAGTAACTAGTATGCATAAGCAGAGTGAACTGCATGATCTTTAGAATATGGATTTCATATTCCAACCAGCAGAATTATGAATGTGAAAGCCAGTGAGACGCTGCGTAGCGCTCTAAGATCTACACCTGTACAGAGAACAATACATAAAAAAGACCGAATACAAGAATGCGTCGCGTGTTATAATGCAATGTCTTACCTTAGAAAATAATTACATAGTCATGGTGGCAGTAAAGCGTTTTGGATTCATGCAAGTTATCATATGCATTTAACTGGGGTAGATTCATTAATTTACAGTACATTTTTTGGTGTCCATTAGGGGTGTAACGGTTCAGATTGCTCACGGTCCGGTTTGTATCACGGTTTTGGGTTCAAGGTTTCGGTACAGTTCGGTATTTGCTATGTTCAAGGAAAAAATAAAAATAAAGAAAATAAGAACAAATCATTTAAATACAAGCAGGATGCAAATAAATACAATCGAGCAAAGATACTAATCAAATAAACAGTGCTTTTCAGGTTTTTCAGGTAGGGCTAACATTAGTTTATACGTACAGAAATTGATCAAATATAAAATATCATTGCATATTTGACTGTATAAATTAAAGATTAATCCTTATTAAACTTACAAAAGCTACTCAATCAAGAGCAGTGAGTGATGTCCTTGTCTTTTTGTTGTTTGACATTAAACAGACTGCAGTAAAGGCTACTGCCCCTTTAAGACCTAATGCACGGATATGCGTCGTCTTTCTCCACTTATAAAGTTCACTTGAGGCATATACAGACAATTGCTGTGTGTCATTTCATTTAATTTCGAAGGCTGCATCCTCCGGAAGACACATCCTGTGAAGGATGCGATATACAGAGTGTCCTTAATCAGAATTAAACGAGACGTCCTTCGTAGGACACACAGGCAGGAAGTATCACGTTGCTATACCAACACATTCACAGCGTTGTTGCGCTCTCACACGAGTTATATGAATGAAAATTATTTATAACTTGAAATGTTTCTAGCCTTGACAGCAAAGTACTGTTCTAAACGTTTAAAAATCACTAAACACTTGTAATCCTGTTTACCACAACTATCTGTTAGAGGTAATACAGCTTAAAAACAGAAACAAGCTTGAAACTACTTAAATTTAAACACCACATCTTCTGCCGGCGTATAGGATACACCTCATGCACACTCCAAATTCCTGTGAAAGAAGGGCACATCTGAAGGTCGTATTCGGAGTGTCCTACTTACTTTTCTGAAATGAGACAGCATCTGGAGCATCCACCTCTGGAGGACGCAGCCTTCGAAATGAGACACAGCTTATGTCTGCTAGGGTAGGGGAGACCGGGTATAGTTGTATATGCAACACTACCAATTCCACAAATCACAGATAAGATAGGAGTCATGTGACAGTTTCAGTTGCCTCTGGCTTCCTTTACGATCCCACATGGAGGTTTTCCAGTCTGTGTTGCTATCTCTCCTGAAGCTACAGCAGAAAATCTAATTCTGAGGTAACAAGATAATATTTTGTTTAGTACTTCTACCGTTGTAAATAATGTACATGTAGATCCATCCATCCATCCAGCCATCAATCTATCCACCCATCCACCCACCCATCCATCCATCCATCAATCCACCCATGCATCTATCCATCCATCCATCTATCTATCCATCCATCCATCTGTCCATCCGTCCATCCATCTAAATCATCTAAAACATGAATTCATTAATTCACAAATGCATAATTAACCACTGACAATCTCACCCCAAATCAACTTACCAAGGAGTTAAACTAAATGAAAAATGCACTCCATCTGTGTAATAAATTCTATGTGAGACATGCAGGACTTTTAATGTAGTGAAAACTGCATCTCTCGCAACATTACACAAGCAGAATAAAGTATATATCTGGACTCCAGGTCCTTCATTAGGAGTCATATGGGGTGAATGTGATATCAGCTGTGAAGCCGATACGCCGCTGACTGTTTGACTCATTCTCCTTGTCGGTGTAAGACTAATGAACTCATGAGTTAAAAAAAAAAAAAACCCTCAATAAGCAACTCTGGCCAGTGCGCAACACTAATCGTGATGCATCCTCTGTTGTATGTCTGTGAGCAGGAGGTATTTAGCCGTGAGACGCTGCATTTGCTCTTTAATGGGACACGAGCTTATTCACTCTCCTCGGGCATCTGAGATCTGATCAGAGATGATGAGGGATGTTCAGTCAGTTTGATAGGTCGGGGTGGACATAATTCACCAAACTGCAATGCCACACTGTTTCACAGAAATGATTGGGATTGTATTATTTTTTAATTATTTTACTCTCAAATTAGAGGAAAAACTTGCATGATGCACACACACACACACACACACACACACACACACAAACACAAATAATTTATAAAATATTTATATTGTAAAATTATACATGACCAATTTAATAGCTAAACATACTTAACCGGAAACTAGCAGTTTGAATTATGTGCATTAAGTTGTTTTGTGTTGAAATATAAATCAAAATATTTAATATTAAATATGCATATTTATATTTCAGATTAATTAAAATCTTAAATGCATTTATTCAACAGAACTGTTTCATTCTTTTCGCTTTATTTATTTCTTTATTTTTATAAATTACAGTTTTTCTCCATTTGGTTTCTTGAAACAGAAATTACATTCTCAGTCTTACAGTTCAGCACAACACTATAGCTCACTTGCAAAAGCTAATATCTCTCCCAAAACTGTTCATTCATGCTTCAAAACTAAATTCCTTTCCCATATAAAGAGTCAGTGCCACAAAAATGGCAAAGATCCTTCTCAATTGCTCATTTCTTGAAACAGACCGGACGTTCTCAACATTCTTGGTGCTTTTGCCAAAATAACATGGATGGCTTGGCACAACACCATGGTTCACCTGCAAAAGCTCATACCTCTCCCAAAACAGTTCACTCATGTGTCAAAACTAAATATCCTTCTCATTTAAACAATCAGTGCCCACAAAATGCTTCATCCCTTTGGCATTGTGTAAGCACTGCAAGTCAAAATGTTTAGATGTTTTGTCACTATGGCAGAGGACCACTGAAATATCCCTCCTGTCCACCTTTCAGTCTCTACCCCCTTCCCCTCTCTACCCCTCTCTACCCCTCTCATCCCCTCTCTACCCCTCTCTACCCCTCTCTACCCCTCTCTTCCCCTCTCTACCCCTCTCTTCCCCTCTCGTCCCCTCTCTTCCCTTCTCTACCCCTCTCTTCCCTTCTCTACCCCTCTCTTCCCCTCTCTTCCCCTCCTTACCGCTCTCTTCCCCTCTCTTCCCCTCCTACCCCCTCTCTACCCCTCCTTCCCCTCTCTTCCCCTCTACCCCCCCTCCCCCCCTCTCTTCTCCTCTCTACCCCTCTCTACCCCCTCTCTACCCCTCTCTACCCCTCTCTTCTCTCTCTCCCCTCTCTTCCTCTCTTCCCCTCTCTTCCCCTCTCTTCCCCTCTCTTCCTCTCTCTCCCCTCTCGCCCCTCTCTTCCCCTCTCGCCCCCTCTCTTCCCTTCTCTATCCCTCTTATCCCCTCTCATCCTCCTCTTACCCTCTCCCTCTCTCCCCTCTCCCCTCTCTTCCCCCTCTCTTCCCCTCTCTCTTCCCCTCTCTCCCCTCTCTTCCTTCTCTTCCCTCTCTATCCCCTCTCATCCCCTCTCTTCCCCTCTCTACCCCTCTTCCCTCTCTCCTGCCCCTCCTTACCCCTCTCTTCCTCTCTTACCCCTCTCTACCCCCCTTCCCCTCTCTCCCCTCCCATCCCCTCTCCCCCTCTCTTCCCCCTCTCTTCCCCTCTCTCTTCCCCTCTCTACCCCTCTCTACCCCTCTCTTCCCCTCTCTTCCCCTCTCTCTTCCCCTCTCTACCCCTCTCACCCCTCTCTTCCCCCCTCTCTTCCCCTCTCTTCCCCTCTCTACCCCTCTCTCCCCTCTGCCCCTCTCTTCCCCTCTCTACCCCTCTCTTCCCCTCTCTCCCCTCTCTTCCCCTCTCTTCCCTCTCCTCCCTCTCTCCCCTCTCTCTCCCCCTCTCTACCCCTCTCTACCCCCTCTCTACCCCTCTCTTCCCCTCTCTTACCCCTCTCTTCCCCTCTCTTCCCCCTCTCTCTCTCTACCTCTCTCTTCCCCTCTCTCCCTCTCTCTACCCCTCTCTCTTCCCCTCTCTCCCCTCTCTTCCTCTCTCCCCTCTCTCTCCCCTCTCTCTCTCCCTCTCTCTCCCCTCTCTTCCCCTCTCTTCCCCTCTCTTCCTCTCTCTTCCCCTCTCTTCCCCTCTCTTCCCCTCTCTTCCCCTCTCTCTCTTCCCCTCTCTTCCCCCCTTCCCTCTCTTCCCCTCTCTCTCCCCTCTCTTCCCCTCTCTTCCCCTTCCTCTTCCCTCTCTACCCCCTCTCTTCCCCTCTCTACCCCCTCTCCCTCTCTGCCCTCTCCATCCCCCCTCTCTTCCCCTCTCTCCCCTCTCTCTCTCCCCTCTCTACCCTCTCTACCCCTCTCTTCCCCCTCTCTCTTCCCCTCTCTTCCCCTCTCTACCCCTCTCTCCCCTCTCTTCCCCTCTCTGCCCCTCTCTCTACCCCTCTCTTCCCCTCTCTTCCCCTCTCCCCTCTCTACCCTCTCTTCCCCTCTCTTCCCCTCTCTCCCCTCTCTTCCCCTCTCTTCCCCTCTCCCTCTCTTCCCCTCTCTTCCCCTCTCTTCCCCTCTCTACCCCCTCTCTCCCCTCTCTACCCCTCTCTTCCCATACATTTTTAATGTATGTTATCAAAATAGCAATGCAATAAATAAACAGCCACAATGTATAAATAAATACATTTGATTTGTATTTATCAATATATATATATTGACAGTAATAAATAGTTTAAAAATTGTACAATCATTTTCATTTTTATTTTGGGGTGAAATATATTTTTAAATGTTTGCATTTGTGCTGTTGTGCCTTGAAATATTTGAAGACCAACGAATAAAAAAACAAAACAAAACATGATGTCTTGGTTGTATAACTTGCTGTAAGAGATGATTTAGGTTGCAAAACAATCCTGTCCTTGTAATTGGTCTTTCAGCACATCCAGTGTGTCCTTCTGAAAGACATTCAGTTTCTTCCTTTCATTTCAGCATCCAAAAGCTACAGCGCTAATGGGACTCAAAAAGCTTGAGTGATTATTTTCTTCATTTTCTGAAAGCAACTAACATTACTAACATTTACCATGTTGAGTGCTACAAGTGCAAATTGACCAATTCAGTGAGATCTTTGCCGTGTGGCAATTATCCAGCATGCTTTGCTGCAATGACACACCAGACTTTGAGGTTTGCAGAAAGAAAAATAAAAGCTTCTCTGAATGGAGGCAGACCTTGGCTCTCTAAATCACACACATCTTTTGCCTTCTGGGGGGCTTTGACATTTTCACACACAATGGAAGTGAAACATTGACCCTGTCTCAAGACCTAGATGTAATGAAAGTCTCGGAGGTGGTACTCGATTTCAGAGTGGCTTCTGTTAAACATTTTATTAAAAGCATTACATATGCCATTATAAAATGATAGCAGCAACTTCATATGATTTTCAGTAACACATAAACAGGACTTGCATTGAAGGAGAAGCCTTCAGAGACGTACTGTAACTTCTCAAAGAGGTCGCTAAAGCCCAGCAGTAAAACCCTCTCTCAGAAGCTGCATCTTTAAATTCATCCTCTCAAAGCCGCAGCCCTATAACCATCAGAGCGGCACTTTTAATACTAATCCACCCTCTTTAACAAGGCAAATTCAAGATCATTGCTTCTTAATGTACACATGTAGATGTGTGTCCCTAATGCATAATGGTTAACCAGAGATTCTCAAGCACATCACAATAATAATTAACTATACTACCTTAATCAAATCTGAATAACACTTAAGTGATTGTTTGAGTCACACATACCAAAACAAATCCAACAGTTCATTCAGTCTACAATTTACTTGTAAACAATAGTATTTGGCCTATTATACATTTTTTAAGAAGATTATATTTTTGTTACATTTCAATTAAACAGTACTTTAAGAGTGCGTATTAGTACCTTAAAGGTTCATATCAGTACTTTAAGAGTGCGTATTAGTACCTTAAAGGTTCATATCAGTGCTTTAAGAGTGCGTATTAGTACCTTAAAGGTTCATATCAGTGCATTAAGAGAGCGTATTAGTACCTTAAAGGTTCATATCAGTACATTAAGAGTGCGTATTAGTACCTTAAAGGTTCATATCAGTGCTTTAAGAGTGCGTATTAGTACCTTAAAGGTTCATATCAGTACATTAAGAGTGCGCAGTACCTTAAAGGTTCATATCAGTGCATTAAGTGCGTATAGTACCTTAAAGGTTCATATCAGTACAGCGTAGTACCTTAAAGGTTCATATCAGTACATTAAGAGTGCGTATCAGTACCTTAAAGGTTCATATCAGTGCATTAAGAGTGCGTATTAGTACCTTAAAGGTTCATATCAGTACATTAAGAGTGCGTATCAGTACCTTAAAGGTTCATATCAGTGCTTTAAGAGTGCGTATTAGTACCTTAAAGGTTCATATCAGTACATTAAGAGTGCGTATTAGTACCTTAAATGTGCATATCAGTGCTTTAAGAGAGCGTATTAGTACCTTAAAGGTTCATATCAGTACATTAAGAGTGCGTATCAGTACCTTAAAGGTTCATATCAGTGCTTTAAGAGAGCGTATTAGTACCTTAAAGGTTCATATCAGTACATTAAGAGTGCAGTAAAGGTTCATATCAGTACTTTAAATTAGTACCTTAAAGGTTCATATCAGTACATTAAGAGTGCGTATTAGTACCTTAAATGTGCATATCAGTGCTTTAAGAGAGTGTATTAGTACCTTAAAGGTTCATATCAGTACATTAAGAGTGCGTATTAGTACCTTAAAGGTTCATATCAGTGCTTTAAGAGTGCGTATTAGTACCTTAAAGGTTCATATCAGTGCTTTAAGAGAGCGTATTAGTACCTTAAAAGTACATGTCAGTGCTTTAAGAGAGCGTATTAGTACCTCTAAGATGTGACCCTAAAAAGGACAAAATGCTCAAGCACACCTGTTTTTTCTCATCATAAGCCTTATTCGGACGGGAATTGTTTTTCACATGGAAGTCCATAAAAATTAATTTGCATGCCACTTCAGTGATACAACTCGTGCATTGGGATAGTGATTTATTCACAGTGGAGGAGTGAGTTTTGTGATCCTACGCACTTGGGAACACTGCTCACGTGCTCAATAACATGATTGTGTGCTGTAAATAAAATTCCATATCCTTGGTATAATAAGAATAAATGCATATTTAATTTAATAATAGGAAAATAATATCCTAATTATTATTTAAATCAGTTTAAAAATAGGAAGCTATAGACACATATCATAGTTAAAATGGTTTTCTGTCTTTTACTTTCAAAATAAATGATGTCATTTTATTCCACATGGAAATGAGCAGAAATAAGTGAATACAGCCTCTTATTTACATGAGGTGAACATAATGCTGCGGTTATTTTAACATATAATTGCTGCCGATCTCAAATGTTTACATGCTTTTCTTCTTTTTATTTTTGAGCGGTGATGAAATATATTGCTCTTGTAAATACTTTCCAGTATTTCAGTAATAAAAGTCTAGATCTTTAAAATGCAGCCAAATGACAGCGAAGCACAACCGTACGGTGCTCTGCAGGGGACAGAAAGGATATAAACTGAATTTTGAAGTGATATATTCTTGAAAACTCAGAGATGTGGATTCGGACGGCAGTTAAATCACCACACGACCTTGGTGTTTGTCAAAAAACAGTAGGTAATTTGGCCGGGTGATTTTTACGTGGGTGGTGGGAGAAAAACACAGACATTCTGGATTCGGACACCAATAAAATCACAGACTAGGCCCTGTCAATGATGAAAATACCTTATGACCCTACGAGAAACTATTACCGTCCAAATAGGGCTATAGTCTCGATGTTGCCCATCACAGTTCGGTACAGTTGTCAGAACCATGTCTCCTCAGCAGATCTTTGTTTGTGTGTGTGACGACAAAACACCATCATATGTAGCTACACACACACAACGACAGCATTTAGCTGCACACAGCTTTGTTTTAGATGTTCGGTAAGTTCTGTCTCAAAATAGGCAATACGTCATAAAAGCCGACCAATCAGGTTGTGAACATATTCCTTTGTCTTTAGGTTCGGTGATAAAAGAGCCAATCTGCACTAAGCGGACCAAGACTAAATGTTTTTTTGTTTTTTCGATCTGGACCGAACAAACCAAGCATACCGAATTTAGAAGAAAAGGTTCTATATGGAATCTTAAAGTGTTCTGTCAGGTGTTTGTATGAATTAGCCACTTCGTAAAAATATGGATGAATTGCCGTGAGATCAGGTTGGGTGCTATGGAATAGTTTAGCTGTTCCCATCATGGGATCATCTTATTGATTTTGTTTTAATTCATTAATTTAGTTTTAATACATTTGTGATTGTAAATAAATGTTATGACTTAATTTGTTATTTTACATATGCATCTGCTTACATATGATACGCTTGTTTCTGCTTCTTCTTCTGTGTTTTGATCCGGAGATTATGTACTCGTTCAGAAGATGTGTAATAGCATCCACTACCGTATAACAGTGAAAACACAGATGGTGGGGAAAGAGTTAAACACCTTATAAACATATACTTAATCACTAGGGAGGGAAATTAAATAATGAATATATTCATGATTCAAGTAAAGTATTGCCTGCTTCAGGTTGGAGGAGAGTTCCTGCCTCAAGTGGAGGAGTTCAGGTATCTTGAGGTCTTGTTCACGAGTGAGGAAAGGATGGAACGGGAGATTGACAGACGGATCGGTGCAGCTTCTGCAGTAATGCTGTCGATGTACCGGTCTGTCTTGGTGAAGAAGGTTTACTGGTCGATCTACGTTCCTACTCTCACCTATGGTCATGAGCTGTGGGTCATGACCGAAAGGACAAGATCCCGAATACAGGCGGCCAAAATGAGCTTTCTCCGCAGTGTGGCTGGGCGCTCCCTTAGAGATAGGGTGAGAAGCTCAGTTACTCGGGAGGAGCTCAGAGTAGAGCCGTTGCTCCTCCACATCGAGAGGAGCTAGTTGAGGTGGCTCGGGCATCTCTTTCGGATGCCTCCTGGACGCCTTCCCGGGGAGGTGTTCTGGGCATGTCCCACCGGGGGAGACCCCAGAGAAGACCTAGGACACACTGGAAGGATTATGTCTCCCAGCTGGCTGGCCTGGGAATGCCACGGTATTCCCCCGGAAGAGCTGGAGGAAGTGACTAGGGAGATGGAAGTCTTGGCGTCTCTACTTAGACTGTTGCCCCCATGACCCGGCCCCAGATAAGCAGAAGATGATGATGATGATCAAAGTATCATTTATGACATTTCTTTATTGGCATTGATGGTTCCATGAAGAACCTCAATTGCACAAAAGGTATAGTGGAAAAAGGTTCTCTAGACTCTTTTTTAAATGTTCTTCCAAGTAATAAGAAAAATGGGTGAACAACTTTTGGAACGTTTTGGAAGTGTTATATAATTTTTTTTTGGCATGACATCAACCCAAGAAAACTATTGAGAACCCTTTTTTTGTTTTGTACCTTTGTAACTTCTCCGTGATAACTCTGCCATGTATTTGTGTAAATCACTACCTTTCCAATAAGAATGCAACTTTGCTGCTCAACTTTGGCAGTTCTGGGCTTCTCTTGGTGCCACACACGGAGTGATGAACATCAACCCTATCTGCCAAATGCCACAACACAGGAAAATGAGTCCCAGACAGAGAGGACAGCAACACAGAGAGATGTGCAGGTGGGTGGAGGGAGAAAATAACAGGTTAGCGCATGCAAACACTTTCCCTCTCGCAGATGGCTTGGCTTAAAAAATAAAAAAAAGAACAACAAGGGAGTTGGAAACAAGTAAAAACTGTACAGTAAGCAACAAAACAATACACAGCTGTTCAGAGAGCACAGAGGGATGATATTACCACAGTAATAGATTCAAACTGCATTTCACATTCATCTCAGTTTTGTTTCCTGCATGGGAACACAATTTGTGTACAGAAATGACTACATGAAGCTTAAAGAAACATTGAAGATGGATTTAGGGAAAATCTTGAAGGACAAAAATGTGGAGGTTTTTAAACTGGTTATCTAAACGTTGACCTCTAGCAAACAATCACAACGACGGGCAAACTAGTGGCGCAAGAAGTGAGGCTGTTTGACACTTTGAATCAATTGAAGCAATTTGCTAAATTACTCAGGAAACTCTGCTGGTTAAAGTCAGCATGAAGCGGAAGTTACTTCCCTATTGTGATGTACACTGATCAGGCATAACATTATGACCACCTTCCTAATATTGTGTTGGTCCCACTTTTGCTGCCAAAACAGCCCTGACCCATCGAGGCATGGACTCCACTAGACCCCTGAAGGTATGCTGTGGTATCTGGCACCAAGATGTTAGCAGCAAATCCTTTAAGTCCTGTAAGTTGCAAGGTGGGGCCTCCATGGATTGGACTTGTTTGTTCAGCACATCCCACAGATGCTTGATTGGATTGAGATCTGGGGAATCTGGAGGCCAAGTCAACACCTCAAACTCATTGTGCTCCTCAAACCATTCTTGAACCATTTTTGCTTTGTGTTAGGGCACATTATCCTGCTGACAGAGCCACAGCCACCAAGGAATATCAAGATTCAAGATTCAAGAGTTTTATTTGTCACATACACATTTATATACAGAATATACAACCGGCAGTGAAATGTAAAAAATGTATCGTTTCCATGAAAGGGTGTACATGGTCTGCAACAATGCTTAGGTAGGTGGTACGTGTCAAAGTAACATCTACATGGTTGGGAGGACCCAAGGTTTCCCAGCAGAACATTGCCCAAAGCATCATACTGCCTCCGCCGGCTTGCCTTCTTCCCATAGTGCATCCTGGTGCCATGTGTTCCCCAGGTAAGCCACGCACACGCACTCAGCCATCCACGTGATGTAAAAGAAAATGTCATTCATCAGACCAGGCCACCTTCTTCCATTCTTCCATTGTTCCGTGGTCCAGTTCTTTTCGGCGGTGGACAGGGGTCAGCATGGGCACCCTGACTGTTCAGCGGCTATGCCGCCCCATACGCAACAAACTGAGATGCTCTGTGTATTCTGACGCCTTTCTATCAGAACCAGCATTAACTTCTTGAGCAATTTGAGCTCCAGTAGCTCGTCTGTTTGATCGGACCACACGGGCCAGCCTTCGCTCCCCACGTGCATCAATGAGCCTTGGCCACCCATGACCCTGTGGCCGGTTCACCACTGTTCCTTCCTTGGAGCACTTTTGATAGATCCTGACCACTGCAGACCGGGAACACCCCACAAGAGCTGCAGTGATGCTCTGACCCAGTCATCTAGCCATCACAATCTGGCCCTTGTCAAACTCGCTCAAATCCTTACGCTTGCCCATTTTTCCTGCTTCTAACACATCAACTTTGAGGACAAAATGTTCACTTGCTGCCTAATATATCCCACCCACTAACAGGTGTTGTGATGAAGAGGTAATCAGTGTTATTCACTTAACTTGTCACTTCCCCGGTTTCACAAACAAGGCTTAAGCTAGTCCCAGACTAAAATGCCTGTTTGAGCTGTTTTAACTGAAAACAACTTGCATTGTTTTGTCTCAAGATGATGACTATGTGAAGTCATGTGATTAAACAGGGCAATAGCAACAAATATTGGCAAAACAAATTGACTAATCAGTACAACTCCTACCATTCTGGCTTATCTAGCTGTATTGTCTTTGTGCCAATGCAGAGACACAATCCAGCTACCAAAACTACAGATAAAGCATTAAGTTGCAGAGAGTGACAACACTGTGGTCATCAATAATCTCTGTCTTTCCTACACAAAGATAAATCACCTCTGTTGGACAGCAACATTGTGTTTGGCCATGATTATCCAACTTATAATTGCCATGGGTTGCTCTGAAGTTGATGAATGGGGCTCTGGCTGTAATTCATAAATATGTTGTGCTTCATAACAAATTCCAGTCTGTGAGGGAACTCTAGCACCTTTAATTGAGATGCTTAACATGCATGACAAATGAGGCAACTCTACACAAAGCAGGTTCATCACATTTAACTTTTCCCCACTGGAAGGTATGACACATTAATCACATGTTATAGGTGATATGAAATCAGGGACCAAATGTTGCTGAAACTTGCATAATTAAGACTGAAGGCAAGTGAAAAGTTTAGGGAGATTTATTCTCATTACATATAAGCGCACATATGTTTTAACAGTATTTTCCTACAGCGCTTCATTAAACACAGAGTTAGTCATAATATGCATTTTCACTAGGCAAGTAAACTGCAAAGAAAAAACAACCCCAAAAAAAAAAAAAAATTCATACTAGTTTGGAAACCATTCTGAAAAAATACACTTTAGCATACTTAAAAAGGAGTATGTTACACAAAAGAGAGGAATGTTAAAGAAATAATATATTTAAAGAATATACTAGTGCACTGAATTTAATGTTTTTGGACACTATTTTAAGGAAATTACAATGTACATTTATAATGCAATTAGGTTAACTTTTCTGATCCTCTTAAAAATCAATTAAGTACATCTTTATATGTAGTTTCATAATTACTTCTATTGTCTTTGAAACATGGTTAAATATCCTCCCTTACAGAAAAAAACACATGAATTTCACGTTTCACATGTGATCTCACGTGTTTCACATGGGAATTTACACGTGTTTCATATGTGATCTCACATTTTTTCTGTAAGGGCTACTGAAGTATTTATGGCAAACTAAAATATACTATAATACCATTTCTATTGAAACTTGCACTAACTAAAAATTATAATCAAGTACTTTTTCACATGTGCTTTAGTATGTTAGTCAACAGATCAAAATAAGCATAGCAACATAATATATATATATAAATGATTTCAAATGAACGTTAAAGTCAAACTTTTAATTTGACTGTGTCAAATGCCCTTTTTAAAGTCTACTTAAGTGTGTTAAGAAACAGTAATGATTGTATTCTCTTTGAGTACAC
This sequence comes from Paracanthobrama guichenoti, assembly GCA_018749465.1. Lineage (NCBI taxonomy): Eukaryota > Metazoa > Chordata > Actinopteri > Cypriniformes > Gobionidae > Paracanthobrama > Paracanthobrama guichenoti. The sequence continues at coordinate 47,406,338 of CM031947.1, read as the reverse complement.
TTGAGGCCTTTTATTTCATTAATATGATCTAAGTACACTACAAGTGCATTCAAATACTCAAGCGTACTTCTTTTTCACCAGGGAAACTGTAGGGTGCCAAAGACAATTTGGGTTGCCTTAAGACAAAATAAAACAGACTGCGCCTTGAAAATGACCTACAGATATCCATTTTAAAAAATCAACAATCCTGAAAGTGGCTGTATGTTTGGCACAGAGTATGAAGTATGACAGGATGAATGGAGGACATTAGCTTGTGGTAATGTTCAGTTTGCTTGCATCGAGTGCACCATTCATCAAAGCGCTGGTGCTGTCGCTCGCACTCTCAACTTATTGACAGTCTCATATTGACAGTACAATGGGCTTTGAGCACAGCTGGAGACGCCTGGAGTGGAATTGATTGGGGGATTTATGGAGTGTTTAGGATAGTGCGGCTCTTCAGGGTAGCCCAAAGTGGACCTGTGGAGTCCACAGAAGTACCGGTCTCACCACCACGCTAATGGCATGTGTGCTTGTAGATGTCTGGGGAAAACATGACTGCTTAAGTCCCTCAAAGGCAGGATCTAAACCATGTGGGATCAACTTCTATAAACAGTGCAGTAAAAATCTATGAGCCTCCTAAAACCTGCAGCAGACTTTCAGGGATTGAAGTTTGGGTTGATGGCATATGAATCATAGTGACAATAGAGATTCCAATAGATTGGTTTGTGGTAATACAAGACTTTAGTGCTTTTGTCATTGGCCCATTGCAGATGAGTATTGATCTGAAAGCATTATTATCACAAAGGGCTGAAAATAATCTCTGATGTAGGTCACCAAAACCAATTTACACTAAAATCTCTTCATATTCATTGAATGGTACGTATGGCTCAGCTCTATGGGATTTTGATGGCCATTTTATCATCGGCATGATTTAAGGAATCAATCTGTAACAGAAATGATGTGGGATGAGTTACATGCCAAAGTTAAATACACAGGGCCCTATCATACACTCGGCGCAGTGTGACGCCAGAATCAACGCAAGAGTTTTTTGCTAGTTTTAGCCCGACGCCGTTATCATTTTCACCTCCAGAGTCACGTTGTTTAAATATCAAATGCACTGGCGCATCTGTTCACCCATGGGCGTCTGGTCTGAAAACCATGCATGCAACAATGCATGTAAATATAATATGCAACAATGCATGTACATATAATATACATAAAATATCCCAAAAAAACGCATGTATTTTGTTGACTTGTGTACTTTCATTATCCCAAATGTTTCCAAGAATGTTTAAATCCAGTGAAATAAGCAATTTTAACCAGGACACAGACCGTGTCCGGGCGTCGCCTATCAATGACATCATACCCGCATTACCCTCGATTTCTGATTTTATTTTGTAGAAACCATGGAAACTCCAGAGACACTTTAATATCTGATGTGTTTTATTAGACAGGTGAGCAATTGTTTGGATCATTCATGGACAGAAAACTAATCATTGTTAGTCATTGTTTAAATCTGTTTTTCTTGATTTACCGCGAGTACCATGTTTTACCATGCCTAATATTGATCTCTCACTGCAGTGTGAACAAGTGTCTTGAACATGGCGCAACTGGCTTTTAAAGGGAATGGGAGATGAGACTCTGATTGGTTTATTGCACGTTACGCCCCAAAACACACCCATGACTCGTTAGACAACCCTTCTGGATAATTTTCCCGTTGTTAAACTAGCAAAAGTGAATTCGGACACGCCCTAAGAGCACCTGCAGCCCTTAGGCTTAGAAGTTTGTTCAAGTCACCAATCATAATAACTATGAGGCATATTAATGGTGACCATTGTCAAAGTATGACTGCATTAAAATGATTAAAGCCACAATATGTATTTTTTGTTGCTTATTCAAAACAAAGGCATAGCTTGACAACGCCTTGATTCCTTATTCATTTTATTCATGCTTTTATTCTGCCACAGACAAGCACTTCCTCTTCTTCTGCTCATGTGTAAGTGAGGTAACGCAGTGCTGTTTTATCATTACACACATTTGAGTGTGTTAAAGTTATGTTATAATATGAGACATGAGACACTTGTTCACACTGCAGTAGATCATATTAGGCATGGTAAAACATGGTACTGTGTGCGGTAAATCAAGAATACCACATTTAAACAGTAAGACTAACTGTGTTGAGCTGGAGAACAATCATTAGTTTCTGTCCATCAATGATCCAAACAGTTGCTCACCTGTCAAATAAAACACATCATCGAGGGTAACACGGGTATGATGTCATTGATAGGGGCGCATGGACACGGTCCGTGTCCTGCTTAAAATTGCTTATTTCACTGGATTTAAACGTTCTTGGAAACATTTTGGATAATGAAAGTACACAAGACAACAAAATATATAACATTGTTCTAGTGTTTTTTGGATATTTTAATTAAAAAAATCTTACATATTGTGCCTTTAAATTATACCAGCATTACTGCAAAGGGAAACTGATGGTAAATTATACACTGCATGATATTCATACTAGATCAAACAAGTTAAAGTTCTGCCCTTCATCCCATGATACTTCTTTTATCCAGACAGCACACAATCGATCACCATCTGGGTTTTAAATGCCAAGATTCTCACATTTGCTAACACGCCTGACTGGTAATTAAATACAGTAGGCTAAAAAATAACAAAGGTTTTGGGCCTGATCCATCTCATTGGTTTTAAGCCTTTAAATCCATGTTCAGTTTAACACAGTTGGGCAAACACTTTGCTGAAATGGAGAGTCTTACATTGATTACAGCTTTCATTCATTCAGTCAATGTGAATGCAATATACTGTATGTTGTTTAACATTTAAATGGCACCATTATTTTCTTATGCTTCCTTCTCAATAAAATATGGGAGAAATGGCAAATAGCGTTTATTAAAAAAGTTCATTTTGAGGTGTCTTGACATGTGGCACAATCCACGAATGTGGTTTAAAAAAAAATCATAGGTGCTCATCATGCTTTATGTTGTGAGAATAACTTATATTATATACTACACTCACCTAAAGGATTATTAGGAACACCATACTAATACTGTGTTTGACCCCCTTTTGCCTTCAGAACTGCCTTAATTCTACGTGGAATTGATTCAACAAGGTGCTGAAAGCATTCTTTAGAAATGTTGGCCCATATTGATAGGATAGCATCTTGCAGTTGATGGAGATTTGTGGGATGCACATCCAGGGCACGAAGCTCCCGTTCCACCACATCCCAAAGATGCTCTATTGGGTTGAGATCTGGTGACTGTGGGGGCCATTTTAGTACAGTGAACTCATTGTCATGTTCAAGAAACCAATTTGAAATGATTCGAGTTTTGTGACATGGTGCATTATCCTGCTGGAAGTAGCCATCAGAGAATGGGTACATGGTGGTCATAAAGGGATGGACATGGTCAGAAACAATGCTCAGGTAGGCCGTGGCATTTAAACAATGCCCAATTGGCACTAAGGGGCCTAAAGTGTGCCAAGAAAACATCCCCCACACCATTACACCACCACCACCAGCCTGCACAGTGGTAACAAGGCATGATGGATCCATGTTCTCATTCTGTTTACACCAAATTCTGACTCTACCATCTGAATGTCTCAACAGAAATCGAGACTCATCAGACCAGGCAACATTTTTCCAGTCTTCAACTATCCAATTTTGGTGAGCTTGTGCAAATTGTAGCCTCTTTTTCCAATTTGTAGTGGAGATGAGTGGTACCCGGTGGGGTCTTCTGCTGTTGTAGCTCATCCGCCTCAAGGTTGTGCGTGTTGTGGCTTCACAAATGCTTTGCTGCATACCTCGGTTGTAACGAGTGGTTATTCCAGTCAAAGTTGCTCTTCTATCAGCTTGAATCAGTCGGCCCGTTCTCCTCTGACCTCTAGCATCAACAAGGCATTTTCGCCCCCAGGACTGCCGCATACTGGATGTTTTTCCCTATTCACACCATTCTTTGTAAACCCTAGAAATGGTTGTGCGTGAAAATCCCAATAACTGAGCAGATTGTGAAATACTCAAACCGGCCCGTCTGGCACCAACAACCATGCCACGCTCAAAATTGTTTAAATCACCTTTCTTTCCCATTCTGACATTCAGTTTGGAGCTCAGGAGATTGTCTTGACCAGGGCCACACCCCTAAATGCATTGAAGCAACTGCCATGTGATTGGTTGATTAGATAATTGCATTAATGAGAAATTGAACAGGTGTTCCTAATAATCTTTTAGGTGAGTGTATATACTATTTAACTGTAATATTTTGTTCTCAGTAGCTTAGTAGCTAATCATTTAACTTTGCAAACAACATGTCATCTATCTTTTTCCTCATGTAGTAAATTCACGTCTTGAAATACATGAAAACAGCTGCCTTTATACACAGGAGCTCCCTCGCAAGAAGATCGTCATATTTAAGGGTCATTGGCATCAAAAAGTTTGAAAAACACTATAATAAACTATTTTTACAGTAGTAGTTAGTCCAACAGTTAATCCTTTTTTTTATTATTATTGGCTGATCAGGGTGTGTGAGGCCTCAACGGTGTACAAACCCGATTCCAAAAAAGTTGGGACACTGTACAAATTGTGAATAAAAACAGAATGCAATGATGTGGAAGTTTCAAATTTCAATACTTTATTCAGAATACAACATAGATGACATATCAAATGTTTAAACTGAGAAAATGTATCATTTTAAGGGAAACATAAGTTGATTTTAAATTTCATGGCATCAACACATCTCAAAAAAGTTGGGACAAGGCCATGTTTCCCACTGTGTGGCATCCCCTCTTCTTTTTCTAACAGTCTGCAAACGTCTGGGGACTGAGGAGACAAGCTGCTCAAGTTTAGGAATAGGAATGTTGTCCCGTTCTTGTCTAATACAGGCTTCTAGTTGCTCAACTGTCTTAGGTCTTCTTTGTGGCATCTTCCTCTTTATGATGCGCCAAATGTTTTCTATGGGTGAAAGATCTGGACTGCAGGCTGGCCATTTCAGTCCCCGGATCCTTCTTCTACGCAGCCATGATGTTGTACTTGATGCAGTGTGTGGTCTGGCATTGTCATGTTGGAAAATGCAAGGTCTTCCCTGAAAGAGACGACGTCTGGATGGGAGCATATGTTGTTCTAGAACTTGGATATCCCTTTCAGCATTGATGGTGCCTTTCCAGATGTGTAAGCTGCCCATGCCACACGCACTCATGAACCCCATCCCATCAGAGATGCAGGCTTCTGAACTGAGCGCTGACAACAACTTGGGTTGTCCTTGTCCTCTTTAGTCCGGATGACATGGCGTCCCAGTTTTCCAAAAAGAACTTCAAATTTTGATTGGTCTGACCACAGAACAGTTTTCCACTTTGCCACAGTCCATTTTAAATGAGCCTTGGCCCAGAGAAAACGCCTGTGCTTCTGGATCATGTTTAAATATGGCTTCTTTTTTGACCTATAGAGTTTTAGCCGGCAGCGGCGAATGGCACGGTGGATTGTGTTCACCGACAATGTTTTCTGGAAGTATTCCTGAGCCCATGTTGTGATTTCCATTACAGTAGCATTCCTGTATGTGATGCAGTGCCGTCTAAGTGCCGGAGACCACGGGCATCCAGTATGGTTTTCCGGCCTTGACCCTTACACACAGAGATTGTTCCAGATTCTCTGAATCTTTGGATGATATTATGCACTGTAGATGATGATAACTTCAAACTCTTTGCAGTTTTTCTCTGAGAAACTCCTTTCTGATATTGCTCCAGTATGTTTGGCCGCAGCATTGGGGGAATTGGTGATCCTCTGCCCATCTTGACTTCTGAGAGACACTGCCACTCTGAGAGGCTCTTTTTATACCCAATCATGTTGCCAATTGACCTAATAAGTTGCAGATTGGTCCTCCAGCTGTTCCTTATATGTACATTTAACTTTTCCGGCCTCTTATTGCTCCCTGTCCCAACTTTTTTGGAATGTGTAGCTCTCATGAAATCCAAAATGAGCCAATATTTGGCATGACATTTCAAAATGTCTCACTTTCAACATTTGAAATGTTATCTATATTCTATTGTGAATAAAATATATACGTTTATGAGATTTGCAAATTGTTGCATTCCTTTTTATTCATTCACAACTATTTATACTTTAGGTGATTATTTTTTCACCATTTTGAATAACATTTTCATAATTTTGAAATATGGATCACACATATAAACACACCACCTCAAAATAAACAAATACAAATAAGCTAATTTGGTTAATGTGCAGCAAATGATTGTTCATATTCTCACTCTGTTTGACATTGTTGGTCACAAGCCTCATGCATTAATAAGTGGTATTTCTGCAACTCAAAAGTGCATTAAACACAATAAGCATCTCAAAGTCACTGGTCAAGTCAGTCAAGTCACCTTTATTTATATAGGGCTCTTTACAATGCTGATTGTTTCAAAGCAGCTTCACAGTGTTAACAGGAAAATAATGCAACAGATTTTGATTCGGCTGTACATCCACTTTGGTGAAAACGGTGATGTTATCCAGTCACTGGTACTCAATATCCCAGCAATGCACATGCATAAATTATGCAGATTACTCTTTTATTTATGCTGCTGTTGCTGTTGTTACTTGGTGATTATTGAGAGCTCATTTTTTACTGTTGGTCTTGGCTGTCACTGTCATTGTGGTTTGTGTGTTAAATTATGAGGTCTGCTCACCGATGTGAAAAGTAAACTATAAAGTAGTAGACCAGTTGTTAGTATGTGTACTAGTGGTAGAGATTTATCAGGGATCTTATCTTTAGGCTACTTTATCAGTAAATGGTGAGAAGTGATAATCTTTAATTGTGAGTCATTGTATCATTCGCTCAACCAATTCACTCAATGTAGTTATACATTTACCAAATTTAGATAACAATTTGCAAAAGTTGAAAAATGGGTCCTCTCTTTGAATATAATTTGCATAATTAAGAGGGCTCATTATTCATTGCGCTGTGTGTGATGTGACAGGCATTTCCAGCGCAGCTGAGAACTAATTATTTTCCAGATACATTACACTGATATACTGCACTAATCACTCATAAAATGCATTTTTCCATCCTCAAAGTTGTTCTTTTGTCCCTGCCATGATGTTAAGTACTAATTAAGCTCAATAAATCATTCACAAATTTTACTTAGCAAGTTGAATTGTATGCAAGCTGTAAAGTCTGAGTGTGATGGAGCTAGGGTTGCACTTAAACACTTCGCATATGCACAAGAGAGATACAAGTTTATCACATGACATACATGTATAATAATAATAAATAATAATACAATTGTTTTGATTTTTAATTTTTTCAGAATGATTTGAGGTGATGATAATTTAACCATTCAGCCGAGGCTTTCGGTCACTTTATGTATCATCATTCTCTATGCTTTATGATCTTTGACAGCTTCTTTCAATTCTATCATGTCCATGTCAGCATTGATTATGTCCAGATAGTGTGTTCTCTGCCGTCCTCTTCTTCTAATCCCAATGACTGCACCAAGCATTAATGGTGTTCCCAAGGAATTAGCTAAAGTATGAGATCCAACGCTTTACGATTTGCCCTCTAGTGATATCCTTGTTTTGACTTGCTCTAGGATCGTCTTGTTTGTGATCTTCGCCTCCAACACCATATTTTGAAAGCGTAGATTTTCCTTCTGTCCACCTTATTGAGTGTCCAGCTGTCACATGTGTATATGGAGATCGGGAAAACGCTTGTGCTGATTCCAATCTTTGTTGCTGTGCTAACATCTTTGCTCTTCCAAATTTCTGCCATTCCTTGCATCGCGTTGCGAACAAATGCAATTTCAGCTGCAGACAAATTTGGCTCTAAGGAAGAGGAAATCTTGCACTAATTGTTGATTGTTATGTGAACTGTTCCGTTGCCTGCTGTTGTCATTACTTTTATTTTCTTGATGTTAAGGTACAGTCCAGTGTGCTCACTCTCTTCTTTGACTCTCTGGATCAGATATTCCAGGTCCTTTTCACTTTCCGCAAGCAGGGCCATATCATCGGCATATCCTCCCATCAATTCGTCCAGACTACATCACCTCATGATCATTTCGGCATACAGACTGAACAAGCTCATTAGTAGAGCTCCAGGTTTAAAGACTTTGATATATCTCTTTTTGAAACAGTATGTTTGCTCGGTATATTTGAGTGGGACAAAAATAGCTAATAGACTTGTGGAACTTTTTTTTTTTTTAGCTTGTTATGGCATTTTAGGACTTTTATGAAGAAATATGCATTGAAATGCTGCTGTTAATAACTATGAACACATATTTTTGTTATATCAAATAGAGTGTCTTTTTGTATTTAGTGTAAATATACACTATTTTGGCAAGTGGGGCATAAATGACATACCCAAAATAAAAAGGCTGCTGCACATAATCATTTTGAATAGACACATAACCAACATATATTTAGAAATCCAACACTTAACAGTTCAAGACTCAGAATTACTCAGACTGTTATTAATATGGATATATATAAGCTCAAACATAAAAATATTAAGAATATTAAGAATATGTATAAAAATATGATGTATCTAAGAAACTTAGAAACACAATGCAGCTGAAGCCACAAGTGTGGTTATGCTTCACTTAAAATCTGAGAATGTTATCTCCAAAACTATGAATTTTATGAAACATTTTCTAGTATTTAGAGAAGGCTGATAAGATGCTAATAAAATATTATATTGGACTGTAAACACCCATTTGTCTGGTGAGGAGAACTGCAAATCTAATTTTCAGCCAGGGCGTCTAGCAACTCTCCGTTGGTTTACGAGCTTGAAAAACCAAACTTTAGTCAGGCCCATCACATCGTGTATAGAGTCGGTGGGCGGGCTTAACATGATGATGGCAGAGTTGCCAAGGTTCCGCGTGCTACTAGAAAACAAAGAAGCTGGTGAACAGCGGTCTTTCGAATCGGCTTTGGCTGCGACTCTGGAAGACTTGGAGTCAAGCTTTTCTTTGAGAAAAGAACAAAGAACGGCACTGAAGTCATTCTTAAGAAAGGAAGATGTGTTCGGAGTTTTGCTGACCGGATACGGTGAAAGTTTAATCCATCAACTAGCTCCGCTTCAGCTTCTCCATTGCTCTGGTTGGTTGTAGCGCTATCCTATTGCGTGCAGAGGGACTTTGAAAGACAACCGTTTATCCCGCCTCTCGGATTGAGCCCTGCCAATGGTGAGTTCCCAGACCCAACATCTTGATGTGGGTGTGGCTTGTCAGGCTATGTTTCTATTGTTCTCACTCAACAAACGTTTGAACTAAAATGTCCTCCTTAAATATTTTATCATTTAATTAAAAGCAATTAGACACTGCCCCTTTCATCGACCACATGTAGTGTAGCAGATTATTTGTTAAGTATATCTTGACAGTATATACTAAGTCACGAGCAGCTTGCATCTTGTCAAACTAGAGTTTCTCTTTCTCTTTTGAAGGGGACACAGCTGTGTCTCCTAAACCTTCCAGCGTTTCTTTTGATTCTTGAAGGTGGAGTTTATATGCACAGGCTTGTATGACCTCTCCTCCAGCTGACAGCTGTATTAACTGAGTAACATAAAGGAGATTAGGAGTGTTTACTGTGACGTGTCACTCCATCCGGAACGGAGCATCAGAAAACAGCCTCACGCCGGATAGAGCTGCACACGCTAACACTCCTGGTGTAAAGTGAGGGTAATATACATTCAGGTGGAACCCAAATAAAAGCAATGACAGGTCACTGTCTCCACTTCCCAAAGGGCACAGACATGACCACCTGGGATGAAATTGAAATGTTAATGAATGCTATTCATCATCAGAGCTCAGAAATGATTCTGAGAGTGTGAGGGGGGGATGAGAGAAGGTGTTTTCTGAGAAAGGAATATAATCCTATTACTGGATACAAAATATAAAGTACAACTATGGTGTTAGTTGAAACAACATTCACACTGTTTTACTTCTTTGGCAAAGATAATACAGCAATGTGTCGGAACTACGTAAATTTTCTGTAATGTACTTGCAACCGAGAACATAATTCCTTCACTGGCAGGCTTTTAAGAACTAATTTACTGTTGAATGAAAAAAAATAAAAATAATCATTAGTCAGAATATCTTTCATTAAGCCTGCTAATGATCTAATGCCTGTGGTTTCACACTCTTAGACCAAAGCATCATGATCATTCAGTGGTCCCTCATCATTTTTATTTTTATTCCTTTTATTATAAAATGCATGATTATTGTAGGTCAATAATAGTGTTTGTCTAAAATGCAGTGCATTCACAGCTGTGAACTTCGAATTGAAATCTGCTACCCCTTGTGGACATACTTAAGTAAACATAAAAAAACTCGACGTTGAGATAATTACATTTAATTAACTATAACTACATTAACTAAATTAACATGCAGTTAAGTGTCTGAAAACATTACATTCAGTTTGTGCTTAAATATGTTATTTAAAATTATATAATTTCTGTAATAACTATTCCTTTTAAAAGTATGATAAAGTGGACTTTTTTCACAAGGGTCATCTCACTCGAAACTCTAAGAACTTTTTGTACTATTTTGTACCTCAAAAGTGCATGGTCATGCAATTTTGCTTGGTTTATTATTATCATTATGTAAAAATGTTAGTTGGACATTTCAACCCTTGTCCCTTTTTAGGCTTTCAAGCAAAAGCTGTATCCCTAGGACTGTCACTAATGCCTGCTAATATATACAGATATACAAAAATATATGTGCATGATGCCCTGCTCTTAGTCTGGACCAGATCCATATTAAAGCGTGCGGTGCTGACGCCATAAGAACACCCTGGCATATGTTGTGTTTGCAATAATGACAAAAAAAAAAAAAAAAAAAAAAAAAAAAAAAAAAAAAAAAACAGCCTGGACGTGACAAAAAATAAAAAGTAATACTGTAAATAGCTTGTTTCCCTGAGGACATTTCAGCCAACAGCAGCTGTGGGTCTATCAGAAATAAAGAGGCAAGAGCAAGGGCTTTGACAAGTCTATTAATAACTAAGTCTGGAACAATCCAGAGAATTTATTTTTGTATTGCAATAAAACACAGAACAAAAGTTAAATAAGTGTTAGATATGAAACTAAAAGCAAATAAAAGGTCCCAATGAAAAAAAGGGAATTCAAAAGATCTACAGCCTTTCTAAGTTTATTGCATAACATGCATATATATATTTAAATATTTTGAGAGCGTAGGGAGATCGACTCAAATTATGTTATTCGTAGTGCTTAATGGGAGTGGGCGGAGCTAAAGAGTTTTTTTGGCGCATTTTGCTTGTTTTGACTCTCTGCTTGGTGGAATTTTCTGTACAGCGTCATGGGTAATGTAGTTTTTCAACACGATTAAACATGACTATTTAAAAATAAGCTGATATAATTCATGCTGACGGCTTCAACAGCAGCAAAAAGCATTGATAGCTCACAGTAGGGCTCTGTTAAAAGGTTTGTAAGTTATAATTACAAATCAAATTAAAGCTGCAAGCAGCGATGAAAGGGCCCTCGCACAAGGGAGCATGGCCACCCGGTGGCCTCAGGAAAACAGCGAATAGTGGGCGACATGCATTTAAGTGGCTACATATAGGAGAAGTATGGCAAAGTCACTACAATGTGCCACATTTCCTGCTGCCAGAAGGTGGCGCTTTGACTATAACTGAATATTGGCATGTAGTTGTCTTTAGGCCAGGACTAAGTTTGGAGCAGATCGGACATTGTATGCCTGAGTTACAACAACTTCCTGTTTCATGGCGTTAATCGTATACATTAGCACTTAGCCACGTGTTGTACGATTTAATGTGTTTCTAGCATGTTTGGTACTTCATGGCATATTTAAACGAGTTTCTGGGAGTGAATTATAGTGTAAAGCATGCCATTTCCTGTTGCCAGCAGGTGGCGCTATGACTAACTGAATATTGGCATGTAGATGTCTTCAGGCCAGGACTCTTATCAAACATGAAGTTTGGGGCAGATCAGACATTGTATGCCTGACTTACAACAGCTTCCTCTTTCATGGCGAAACATCAGATTTTGTCAGGCCACCACAGACACACCCTTCAGCGAAAACACAAGATCTTCACAATTTAACATCACAAAGACCTTAAGATTAGACTGACCAAATATGATGTTGATCTGGTTAAATCTCAATGAGGAGTTAATCACAGTGTAAAACATGCCATTTCCTGTTGCCTGCAGGTGGCGCTATGACTGTAACTGAATAATGGCATGTAGATGTCTTCAGGTCCGGACTCTTATCAAACATGTGAAGTTTGGGGCAGATCAGATATTGTATGTCCGAGTTACAACAACTTCCTGTTTCATGATGAAACATCAAACTTTGTGAGGCCGCCACGGACACGCCCTTCAGGGAAAACTCAAGATCCTCGCAATGTAACGTCGCAAAGGCCTTTAGATTAGACTGTGCAAATATGATGATGATCTGATTAAATCACTAGGCGGAGTTGATTAAAGTACGTCTGGAAATGGCAAAATTTGCAACAATTTTGCAAATAAAATTAAAAATATCTCACTTCCTGTTGGGTTTTCAGATTTCGTACCAAGATACTTTTTTTGTAGGTATCGGGGTGTTACATGTTTATACCGAATTTCATACCTGCACGTGAAACGTAGCGGGAGGGGCACACTGGGGAGCCATTTTGCCACTCTTAATTCTGAATCCCATAACAGACTTTGGCAAAAGCAAACTTCAAGTTTGTATAATAACAATATGTTGGCTGTGTCAAGGTCATATTATTAAATAGACAGCGGCTATGTGTAAATGACAACTAGATGCTATTTACACTGAAAATAGTGATACATACTATTTGCATCTAAGTATTGTTGTGCATTAACAGGATGCAATAATAAAACAGACTGTAAATGATTATATTTATTAAAATTATTAAATGGATGCCGCCTTAATGGGACAATAAAAGCCCCCTCTACACCGACCCCTATCCCTATTTCCACTTTTAGAACATTTTCTTCATTTTTATTGAAAGTAAATGCCTTTCCGATGTGATATGTGATGGGAAAAGAGAGAAGAGCGAGCTCACCAAAAGGCGGATTCAAACCCGGGTCCGACCGTGTCAGAACCTCATCATTGACCTTTACACTTTACTAACTACACCACTGGAGACATAGAAACATGCGTGTCTTTTTTAATCTTGTGTGGTCCAACCAGACATTGTTGGCGGAGCTAGTGTAAATTTGGTGTAAATAGACACTCCGTATTAAATATCCTCTTTAATACACCTCCTCATATAAAACGATCCATGCAGACCAGGCGTAATGATTTACAGTCATCCCTCAGTTACAGCGGCAGTGCATTTCTGTCTGTATCCAGTTTTCAGTCTATAATGTATTGAAAACACACAGGTGGGCTTGTTGAGCTGTGATTAACTCACCGCACTTCTCCAGGGTCCTCTGTAACCAACACGTCTGTCTTACAGCTGGCTATAGGGTTGATTGACAGCTCCACCGGAGGAACCACAAAGCTCTTGCTGACTGGCAGCCAAAGGCCTTGACCCAGACTGTAGGAAGACCTGCAGCGGGAGGGACATCGACACAGAGAGCATAACGAGTCAGCTGAATTTCAATGATACCCACACTGACAAAGAGAGGAGAAGATCTGTTCTTCACATCATGCACAAAAAAAGACTGTCAAACTAGAGAGTAATTGTGTGATAATGACATGCGCAAAGGTGTGCAATAAAAACCAACAATTAAAAATAAAATAAAAAAACATTGAAATTATACAGTACATGACAAGTCTGAAGAAACAATGAGTCATATAATAGAACATAGGAAGGATTGCTTAGGCAACTGACTGAGAAACTAAAACTGAAATGAAAATTAAATAAAGCTAAATCAAATATTTTAACATTTTATTAAAACTTAAACTAAAATTAAATCAGTAAACAGAAAAAAAAAAAAAAAAAAAAAAAAAAACCCTTAACCCTCCTCTTTGAGAATAGACGTGAAAATTCACAATCCAAACTTAAATAGTTGTAACTCAAGAATGCTTTGGAAAATAGACCCAAGATTGGTTTTGTTTTAAAGAAGACACTCAGCAGTGAAAAAAAGTATGAAAACATTATGAAAAAAATAAAATAAATCAACATCATATGTCTAACCAAGTTGTGTTCCAAATTTGAAATTGATCTCACAAAAATTTTAATTTTGTTTAGGAGTGTTTATGTTTAGGTGCTGTACCAAAAATAGCCACTGGGTGTCACCCACATTCCATTGATTTTTTTCGATACAAATATACTTTCTATCACAAAATATGGAACCTTGAGACTCAGACTTTTCTGACAATGTGTTTTGCAGGTTGATTATATAGTTACATTTTGTAATATGAAACCTGACACCGCCCAGTAGGGGAGGAGCCCACTAAAATAATTTAGAGTACAATTTCCAAGGTAACGCAACATCCAATTTCAAAATGGTTTTCACAGGATGAATTTTGAGTTTGTAAGCGTTCGAATGATCCAACTTAATGATGATTACTGAAAAATTTGATGTATGACATGACAGTGACAGTTAAAGGGTTAATCACCCCAGTGTCACTATCACAGAGGCTGCAGATTGGATTAGAACAGCACTGAGTGAATAAACATGACCAGATTCTCACTTTAAATTTTCATTCAAATGGCACATACACTATATTGCCAAAAGTATTGGGACACCCCTCCAAATCACTGAATTCAGGTGTTCAGTCCCTTCATGGCCACAGGTGTATAAATCAAGCACTAGGCATGCAGACGCTTCTACACACATTTGTGAAAGAATGGGTCGCTCTCAGGAGCTCAGTGAACTCAAGTGTGGTACCGTGATAGGTTGCCATCTGTGCAATAAGTCCATTCCTGAAATTTCCTCACTACTAAATATTCCACGCTCAACTGTTAGTGGGATTATAACAAAGTGGAAGCAATTGGGAACAACAGCAACTCAGCCACAAAGTGGTAGGCCACGTAAAATCACAGAGCGGGGTCAGCGCATGCTGAGGGTCACAGTGCGCAGAACTCACCAACTTTCTGCAGAGTCAATAGCTCCAGACCTCCTAACTTCTGTGGCCTTCAGATGAGCTCAAGAACAGTGTGTAGAGAGCTTCATGGAATGGGTTTCCATGGTCGAGCAGCTCATCCAAGCCTTACATCACCAAGTGCAATACAAAGCGTGGGATGCAGTGGTGTAAAGCACGCCGCCACTGGACTCTAGAGCAGTGGAGATGTGTTCTCTGAGTGACCAATCACACTTCTCTGTCTGGCAATCCCATGGACGAGTCTGGGTTTGGCAGTTGCCAGGAGAACGGTATTTGCCTGACTGCATTGTGCCAAGTGTAAAGTTTGGTGGAGGGGGGGATTATGGTGTGGGGTTGTTTTTCAGGGGTTGGGGTTGGGCTTGGCCCAAAAGGCCCCATTTACACTGCATGGTTCAAGTGACTCAATTCCGATTTTTCCCTCTCATGTGGCACAGATCGGATATGACATGTGAACAAACGCATGAATTCCAATATCCTCAGATCATATTCAGGCCTCAATCATATGTGGTAATAAATCCGATTTGGATACATGCATTTGCATCTGCCATGTAAGCGGTCAAATCGGATATTCCCCAGTAAATGCAAGTCGTACGTCATTGAAAAAAAGGGACGGAGGCGAAAGACGTCAACTCAGGTGGACACGAACTGTGATCACATGCAACAAGGGCTCTCCTGTTTTTTCTCCACCTTACGAGAGCAATGTTTTGCTGACCTTTAAAGATAGTGCGGAAAGCCAAACATTGAATAATCATTTTGTCTGCATCCATTGCATATCGCGCCGTTTTACTTCCTTTTCCAGGTCAGAAAGTCTCGGGCTGTTTCGCAGTGTATAGTGTAAATGCAAATATCGGATATGGGTTGCTTTTAAAAGATGATGTAAGCGGGTCGTCAAAAAAATCGGATATAGTCACCAAATCGGAATTGTGCATCAAGACCTGCAGTGTAAATGTTGCATTAGTTCCAGTGAAAGGAACTCTTAATGCTTCAGCATACCAATACATTTTGGATAATTTCATGCTCCCAACTTTGTGGGAACAGTTTGGGGATATCCCCTTCCTGTTCCAACACGACTGCGCACCAGTGCACAAAGTGTTGGTCCAGAAAGACATGGATGAGCGAGTTTGGTGTGGAGGAACTTGACTGGCCTGCACAGAGTCCTGACCTCAACCCGATAGAACACCTTTGGGATGAATTAGAGCGGAGACTGTGAGCCAGGCCTTCTCGTCCAACATCAGTGCCTGATCTCACAAATGCGCTTATAGAAGAATGGTCAAAAAATCTCCGCAAACACACTCCTAAACCTTGTGGAAAGCCTTCCCAGAAGAGTTGAATCTGTTATAGCTGCAAAGGCTGGGCCAACTCCATATTAAACCCTACGGATTAAGAATGGGATGTCATTAAAGTCCCAAAACTTTTGCCAATATAGTGTATTTGTGGAACATAAGGTAACTAAAGAGCTTAATCTCAGTAAATCAAAAAAAAATCACGCTAATTCAATATTAATTTAGCCAATGAATCCATATTCTGGGAATTCAATTTGTATGATAACATGCACTCTTATCATATATCATGGTGATCTGACATGAGAGCTCTAGTGCAGTCTGAGTGTGCCCGGTTCCTGACCTTGGGTATAGACAAGCACATCTGAATTACTCTGGATCAATGCATACTTCCACTCATAAATAAGACACCGATAGCCCAGGCCTTGCTCCAGCCCATCAATTGACACTTCAGAGGGCATCGATTGCTTTCCTCAGTCCACTATCAGTCAACGGCTGCCAGCTGAACTAAATGGTTTGACTCGTCAGGTGGTTAAGAGTGATGACAGCCCAGGTGAGTATGGAGAGAGTGAACGGATGATATAAATGTATTTTCGCCTTTGCATTTAAACCTTAAGAGAACTCAGGCTTTTAGTCTGAAAACAAGGGAAAGAATGGAATGTGTTTATTTTTTGTGTTTAATTAAGACTCAGTTTAACTGTCATTACATTATGTAATTGACCAGCATAAAGCACACATTTGTTTCAGATGAAATGGCTGAAATCACTATATGCAGGTATTGGGTAATTGGGTAAATAATGGTTTGTAGCCTATAACCTTATTTGGCATAATCGTAATTGCTCAGCAACCATAAACCGCTAAGCTATTCATCTTTCTCATATTTACCCATTTGGTACACATCTCTAGAAATATGTGACTCCCTACATTTAATACATATAATTCACTGTGGTTTCCAGCTGAAATTAACACTAGTGGCAGTAAAACACCAGCAACTTTTGTTGTTTTTTCAGAAAAAGGGAGATTATTGATAAATAAAGACTTATTTTCACACAGTTTCTTGCACAATACTATGATCTCAGAATGACTTTTACCACAGTGCATGATTTGTAAACTAATACATTTTTGAGGTTTGTCTCGCATAACCAGTTCCATATGTTTGTCTTTTCTGATGTTGTAAACTTCCTCGGAAGCTCACCTGGTACAGTCCCGTGAAAAATAAGTCACAATAAAAGAGCTCAGTGACTTGTAGACGCAAGATAACATGGCTGCTTTAGCAAATGCATTTTAACCTCAAAAATTGTTTTGCTTTTGTTAACACTATCGGTTTAGGGTCGGGTTTACTGTAGGTGGTGCGTTAACACGTTTTAGCATTTTGTTACCATTAATTTGCATGTTGCTAACATGTTTTAACATGAATTAACATGTTGTTAGCATTATTTAACACGTTGCTAACATGATTTAACACTTTGCTAACATGATTTAGCACTTTGTTAACATGCTTTAACAAATTCCTAGCATTAATTAGCATGTTGTTAACATGTTTCAGCACATTCGCACTGTTAGCATGAAATAGCATTTTGTTAGCATTAATTAGCATGTCATTAACAGGATTTAACATTGTCACTACCATGAATTATCATGTTTTGCTAGCATATTTGAACATAAATTGCCTTTTTGTTAGTACGATTTGACACTTTGCTAACATGATTTATCATGTTGGTAAATTAATTAGCTAATTACAATACTTTGTTAGCAGTTTTATCACATTCCTAGTATAAATTAGCATGTTTTAAGCATGATTAGCTAACATGTTTCAGCACATTTTCACTACTAGTATGAATTAGCATGTTTTGCTAACATGTTGTTAGCATTGAAATTGCATGTCATTAACATGTTTTAGCTTTTTGCAAGCATGAAGTAACATGTTTTAAAACACTGCTACCATGTTGTTAACATATTTTAACATTGAATTGGTATGTTCTTAGCACACAATTTGACACTTTGCTAGCATGATTTATCATGTTTGCTAAATGAATTAGCATTTGCTAATTTGAATTAGCATAATTTAACATTTTGCTAGCATGTTTTAACACATTGTTCACATTTTTAACACACTGTTAGCATGAATTAACATGTTGGTAGCACGATTTTGCATGTCACTAACACAAATTACCATGTTGCTAGCCTAAATTAGCATACTTTAGCATTTTTCTAGCATGTTTTACATGAGTTAGCATGTTGCTAGTATGATTTAGCACTTAGCCCCTGCTGTGGATGTGTCTCCAGAAAAGAACAGCGAAATAAACCCAGAGCAAAGTATTTCAGGTTTTGCAGAAATACAGACAGTCACATATTTCCATTGAGAATGCTGTGGAAACATCAACACGCATCATTCAGATGGCAGTCAAGCTGCAATCCATGTGACGAGTTGCATCAGATATTTTAAGGGCAGAAGATTTTCAGACTGTCACGCCCGCAGGACAGAAACACTGAGAAATCCAAAGTGACGTGCTGCGGTTTGTGACCTGTCCTCGTTTCCTTTCTATCGCCACCATTTTCTCAAGCACATAAAAAATACATAAATGGAGCTGTGAACATCCATAGTGACCCTGCTTTAAAACAGAAGCTCCGGTAAAACTCCCTCCTCTTTCAGGTGGAACATGCCTAGGGCAAATCCTACCAGGAAACCCACAGTGCAGCCCGCAGGCGTCCTGTGAATCCCTGTGTTCAGTAGGAGGACGGCTGACAGCAGGCGGGGATGCCCTGCCTGGACTGGGACACCCCAGGGATTGTTGTGTTCAGCATGGGACCTTCATTCAAAGGACAGACAGTCGGGCAGATCTGGTTTTGCTGTCGTGCTTACCTGAAAATCTTCTCTGGAGCCTGTTCCCCTGTGACAAGGTCGTAGCCTCTCTCCAAGTTTGAGTATGGCCATGGACTGTGGGTGGAAACACACACACACAAAAGAAAGACTTGATGTGCAGTACGTGCTTTATCTGACAAATGTGAAAAGCAGTAATAGCAATAATAATTAAGTATGGCAGAGGTGTCCAATCCTGCTCCCGGAGGTCCAAGATTCTAGTTTAGCGCCAACCCTAATTAAACACACCTGGAGCAACTAATCAAGGTTTTCAGGATTATAGAGCTCTGCATGACTGAGGCTCTCCAGCTCCAGACTGGATACCTCAGGTTTTCTGAAGAACATGTTAGTGGCAAAAATGGTGCTATTATGGATGCTGTGGGTGTTGCTAGGTGGTTACTAAAGAAAACTTACTAGAGCTAAAACTCGCCACTCTGATGTTTGAGTGTAAACAATTGCTAAGACATTCAAGTTGCATCCCAAATGATGTACTATACACTATGTACTTAAACACTACAATGTACTTATACACTATGCAATTATACACTATGTACTTATGCACTATGCACTTAAACACTATGTACTCATACACTATGCACTTATACACTATGCACTTAAACACTATGCACTTATACACTATGCAATTATACACTATGTACGTATGCACTTTGCATTTATACACAATGAACTTAAAAACGATGTACTGTGCACGCACTATGTACTTATGTACTATGCATTTATACACTATGCACTTAAACACTATGCACTTATACACTATGCACTTAAAAACTATGTACTGCACTTATACACTATACACTTATACACTATGCACTTATACACTATGCACTTAAACACTATGTACTTATACACTATACACTTATACACTATGCACTTATACACTGCATGCACTATAAACACTATGTACTTATACACTATACACTTATACACTATGCACTTATACACTATACACTTATACACTATGCACTTATACACTATGCACTTATACACTATACACTTATACACTATGCACTTATACACTATGCACTTAAAAACTATGTACTTATGCACACACTATGTACTTATGTACTATGCATTTATACACTATGCACTTAAACACTATGCATTTATACACTATACATGTATACACTATGCACTATGCACTTATACACTATGCACTTATACACTATACATGTATACACTATGCACTTATACACTATGCACTTATACATTATGCACTTATGCACTATGCACTTATACACTATGTATTAATACACTATTCTCAATTCTTATTTGTGCATCCTCGTTTCCTTTCCTAGTTTCCTTTCCCTAGCTCCACCTCTTCAGGATGCGAGGGAAGGCTGCAAGGAAAAGACGTGAGGACGGAGGAACTGAATCAAGTGAAATTATATACCCTCACTCCCTTTAGCGTCACTTCAAAGCATCATCAATTAATGATGACTCTACAGCTGGATTTAGCGTGCACGTCAGGATTCTTGAACATTAGAGATAGCTATTTATATTGTAATAGTTTCAATCTCCACAAAATACCACATTTGTCCATATTTTATTTAATATTACCAGTTATTATTAACAATAAATTATTCCCAGTTATTAACTGCTTTTTATTTGTTGTATAGTATTACAGTTTGTTTCTTTCATTTTCTTGTGTTTTGATATAATTATACAACTGTCACATGTTATTTGACATACATTTGTGTCTTGTATGTGTAACATATAATAATAATAATAATAATAATAATAATAATAATTAATAACCTTGGCAAGATGTGAAGGGAAGGAGAATGTATACATATGTCACGTTTAGTCAATAAAACACTTCCGCAAAGGATACAACTGTATATCCTCGCTCACGACTCCTCAGAAAGCCTCCTCACTCCTCGATCCTCGCCTCCTCATGGTGCAATTATAAATTTGAGATGTCCTACAAGATGGCTGAGCTCAGTCGGTTTCTGGGTCATAGGATGGAGGACGGAGGAGCGAGGAAACGAGGAGGACATTGAGAAATACCCAATATGTACTAATACACTATGCACTATGCATTAATACACTAAGCACTTATACACTATGTACTTATACACTATGGACTTATACACTATGAACTTATACACTATGTATGAATACACTATGTACTTATGCACTATACACTTATACACTATGCACTTATGCATTATGTATTAATACACTATATACACTTATGCATTATGTATTATGCATACACTATGCACTTATACACTATGCACTTATACTGTAAACACTATGCACTTATACTATGCACTATTATTATACACTATAACACTATACTTACACTATGCACTTATACACTATGCACTTATACACTATGCACTTATGCACTATGCATTATGTATTAATACACTATGCACTTATACACTATGCACTTATACACTATGCACTTATACACTATGTACTTATACACTATGCACTTATACACTATGCACTTATTCACTATGCACTTATGTATTTAATATACACTATGCAACTGTCAGTATACACTATGCACTTATACACTATACATACACACTTATACACTATGCACTTATACACTATGCACTTATGTATTATGTATTAATACACATAATAATACTTATACACTATACACTTATACAATATACACTAATGCACTTATACACTATAATACTTATACACTATGCACTTATACACTTATGCACTATGTATTAATACACTATGTATATACACAATGCACTTATGCAGTATGTGTTATACATATGTCTTATATGTCACTATGCACTTATACACTATGTATTAATACACTATGTACTTATGCACTATGTATTAATACACTATGCACTTATGCACTATGTATTAATACACTATGCACTTATGCACTCTATACACTATGTATTAATACACACTTATGCACTATGTATTAATACACACTTATGCACTATGTATTAATACACTATATGCACTATACACTACACTCTGCACTTATGCATTATGTATTAATACACTATGTACTTATGCACTATGTACTTATACACTATGTATGAATACACTATGGACTTATGCACTTATGTACTATGTATTAATACACATATGTACTTATACACAATGCACTTATGCAGTATGTGTTAATACACTATGTACTTATGCACTATGTATTAATACACTATGTTCTTATGCACTATGTATTAATACACTCTGCACTTATACACTATGTATTAATACACTATGTACTTATACACTATGTATTAATACATATGCACTTATGCACTATGTATTAATACACTATGTACTTATGCACTTATACACTATGTATTAATACACTATGTACTTATGCACTATGTATTAATACACTATACACTATGCACTATGTATTAATACACTATGCACTTATACACTATGTATTAATACACTATGCACTTATGCACTATGTATTAATACACTATGTACTTATGCACTATGTATTAATACTATATACATATACACTATGCACTTATACACTATGTATTAATACACTATGTACTTATGCACTATGTATTAATACACTATGCACTTATGCACTATGTATTAATACACTATGCACTTATGCACTTATACACTATGTATTTATACACTATGCACTTATGCACTTATACACTATGTATTAATACACTATATACTTATGCACTTATGCACTATGTATTAATACACTATGCACATATGCACTATGTATTAATACACTATGTACTTATGCACTTATACACTATGTATTAATACACTATGTACTACTTATGCACTTATGCACTATGTATTAATACACACTATATATGCACTTATACACTATGTATTATACACTATGTACTTATACACTATGCACTTATGCACTATGTATTAATACACTATGCACATATGCACTATGTATTAATACACACTTATGCACTTATACACTATGTATTAATACACTATGTACTTATGCACTTATACACTATGTATTAATACACTATGCACTTATGCACTATGTATTAATACACTATGCACTTATGCACTATGTATTAATACACTATGCACTTATGCACTATGTATTAATACACTCTGCACTTATGCACTATGTATTAATACACTATGTACTTATGCACTATGTACTTATACACTATGTATGAATACACTATGGACTTATGCACTTATGTACTATGTATTAATACACTATGTACTTATACACAATGCACTTATGCAGTATGTGTTAATACACTATGTACTTATGCACTATGTATTAATACACTATGTTCTTATGCACTATGTATTAATACACTCTGCACTTATGCACTATGTATTAATACACTATGTACTTATGCACTATGTATTAATACACAATGCACTTATGCACTATGTATTAATACACTATGTACTTATGCACTTATACACTATGTATTAATACACTATGTACTTATGCACTATGTATTAATACACTATGTACTTATGCACTATGTATTAATACACAATGCACTTATGCACTATGTATTAATACACTATGCACTTATGCACTATGTATTAATACACTATGTACTTATGCACTATGTATTAATACACTATGTACTTATGCACTTATACACTATGTATTAATACACTATGTACTTATGCACTATGTATTAATACACTATGTACTTATGCACTATGTATTAATACACTATGTACTTATGCACTTATACACTATGTATTAATACACTATGTACTTATGCACTTATACACTATGTATTAATACACTATGTACTTATGCACTTATGCACTATGTATTAATACACTATGCACTTATGCACTATGTATTAATACACTATGTACTTATGCACTTATACACTATGTATTAATACACTATGTACTTATGCACTTATGCACTATGTATTAATACACTATGCACATATGCACTATGTATTAATACACTATGTACTTATGCACTTATACACTATGTATTAATACACTATGTACTTATGCACTTATACACTATGTATTAATACACTATGTACTTATGCACTTATGCACTTATGCACTATGTATTAATACACTATGCACATATGCACTATATATTAATACACTATGCACATATGCACTATGTATTACTACACTATGCACTTATGCACTATGAACTATGTATTAATACACTATGTGCTTATGCACTTATGAACTATGTATTAATACACTATGCACTTATGCACTATGTATTAATACACTATGCACTTATGCACTATGCACTTATAGACTATGCTCTTATAAGCTATGCACTTATTGGGATGTACCTTCAGTGTTTATATATTAGCATGTTCATATGTGGATGCTAAGGTGTCCCCCCAATTTATACAGTGAGGCTAATAAATAAACCCTGAAATGCATGTAAGTGTACTAAGGGTTAGCTTTATCTTCCTATGTTGTCATGTTCACATGTACCACTGCCCCATGTCTTTAAATCTCAGTCTGGAGCCAACGTCTGGGCCGAAAGATCTGCTGCCATTTTATTACCCCAGCTGTTTGCTTGAGCAACTTCATTAACATGCGCCGCAAGAGTCAGGAAGAGGAGTTACTACACTTGGCGTGAGATGAGGTGATGAATCGTATCTCTCTGTGTTGCAGTCTTTCTCTTCCCCCTCCTCATCTCCCTGCTGTCCTGGCTTTTAGTTTGCCCTATTTGTGAGGCGTTGACAGAGTGGTTTGCAGCACTCACCCTTCATTGCGGCCCCAATCAGTGCGAACGCAGAGATGTTGATGCTCGGGGTCAGGGGCATAACCTTCCAGACAGCTGCATTCCCCTGCAGAGAGCACAATACAGTGACAGATTATGTTCATTTATCCCTCTGGCAAATCAACCACTGTGTGCATGTGACACCCGGTGCTACCGCACACACATGGATTCGGTCCAGAAAAAAGGTTTTTACAGTACAGTTTGTGGTGGGAGTCAAGTAGGAAGAGTGACATGGGAGAGCTGGTTCAGTCTCCGACACCTTCACTATCAGATCGCTCTTATCTTGAAAGGGATCACAGAAGTACTCAGCTCTACAAAGGTGATGCTATGAGCTGAGGATACGGGAATGATGTGGCTCCTCCGGGATTGCTGCGTGAATCCCACAGGAAATATGTTCATGCCACATTCCACCCCAAAATCAAAAGTCTATTTTTAGGACCATTTTTTTTAATACATTTTTATAATATAATTAGATCATTACGAGTCATGGCATGAAAGTCATCTACACAAATGGGGAAGCCCCTATATAATATATATATATTATTATTATTATTATTATTATTATTATTTATTTTCATGGCAGAAACAAGCTTCCAAATGAAAGTGAATAAATTATGACTTTGGGATAATTTATCTCAGGAGGCCTTAGTCATACTTAAATAATAATTAATATTTGTTTGCAGTCACTTTTGTCCCTGTGATCCAAGCAGCCAATGCATTAAATTATACAGTCAAGTTTTCAATGCTTCATTAATATGGAAACATGATACTTTCTGAAGTTGCCTAGTGTTTACAAACGTATGATTCAAAAAACAATATAAAATAGAAAAATTAAAACATACTCTTGAATTAACATTCTCTAGTACTCTTTAAAATAGAATAAAAATAAAATCTGAAAATCAATCAGATAAGATACAATAGTGCTTCACAGTATTGAAGGATAATTTTAATACCAGCGCTGACTAGAGGGGAAACCAAACAATGAGGAAAGTCATTTTACAAACCGCACAGGCAGACATTCATATTTCATGAGCTGGAGTGAATATTAGGAATAATATGCACCCATCAGTACTCCTACCATGATAGTGATATTCATCCCATTTCTAGGCTCACATTTTACGGCTGATTCTTGAGAAACAAGCACATTTAGGCACATCTACTTCACTGGCACAAACAGAGTGAGTTGAGGGATGGACATACAGTAATGACCAACAGAAGATATCGATTGCCATTTATTACAAAGCTCTCAGGAATACCTGAATCAGTCATGGCATTCAGTGCTCCATTTGTTTATGCTTGTGTGATACACTTGTGTTTTTGGCATTCAGTAGAGAAAAGCATTCTAGCAACAGGAGAAAGAGTGGGGAAAAATGCCCCCATGGGGTAAAACGACCCCCTTACTGTTTTCCCCAAAAACAACCACTAGATAAAATCAAGAAACATTTTTGTTGTTGACCACACTGACCAGTGAAGCTTACATTGGTGACGTACCTGAGAGAAAACGGATTTCACATTAAGTGATATAATTTTTAACAGTAAGAAAAAGTGTTTTAAAGCTTGTTGTTTTGCAGAACATTACAGTTAAATATGATATGAGAAGAGCAAGGCCTGTAGTTAGGGATTACTAATTGTAATTATATTATATAAAACACCCCAGTATCCCACTATTCCCACTATCATAATTATTGTAGTTACCATGTTCTGAACATCACATTCTTTGTTTCCATCAAATGTAATCTAACCAGGTGGTTGAATAAAAATATTTGGAGTTTATATTTAAAAATGACCTCACATTAGCATCAGCTAGCTAGTTAGCCAGCCAGTTAGCATCAGCTAACAATATTTTTCAAAAAGGTTGATTTTTAAAATGGTTCATTAATAAATATTAATATCTATTTACTGTTATTTTGGCTTGTCTTTTTAATTTTAAGCTAAAACATGCTTGTACTCTGATTTTGCTGTAAACATATAAAGCAAATTGCTTTGTCAGAGTGGGGGCATTTTACCCCACCCTGTGTACGAATTTGATTTTTGTTAAAAATCTAATAACACGAAAACATTTTTCATCCTTATGTCATATAATTTATGTCATTGTCCCTGAAAACTAGGATAACTATTCTAGACACATTTACCTTTTGTTTCAAAGAAAAAGTTACACAGTCCTTAAAGGGTTAGTTCACCCAAAAATGAAAATTATCTCATGATTTACTCCCCCTCAAGTCATCCTAAGTGTATATGACATTCTTCTTTCAGACGAATACAATCAGAGTTTTATATTTAAAAAAAGTCCTGGCTCTTCCAAGCTTTATAATGGCAGTGAATTGTTGCATCATTTTTGAAGTCCATAAAAGTGCATCTATCCATCATATAACTGCTCCACACAGCTCCGGGGGGTTAATAAAGGCCTTCTGAAGCGAAATGATGCGTTTGTGTAAGAAAAATATCACCTTCCAATCACCTTCCATATTCAACTTACGGAAAAAGTAGTGCCTCTCACAGTTTAAAAAGCTTACGCTACATCTGACGAGCGTAACTGATGTGCAGTGTCGTCAGACGTAGCGTAAGCATTTTGAACTGCAAGAGCTAATTTTCATTTTTGGGTGAACTAACCCTTTTCCCCCACTCTGCCCTATTCAATAACACAATTTCAGGAGAGTATATAATACAGTAGTATTCCATGGCAGCGGACACGGCAGCCATCATGTGAAACCCTCATCGTGTAAAGACCAGCGTCTCTACCTGTGGGACTCCACCGAGCAAGGACACTGACAAAGCACTTGAGTACTGCTTTTTCCTCTACTTTCATTCCTTTTTGCACATGTTCTCATCTGTTTATTTTACTGACCTGTATTCACTATGTGCTTTCAAATCTCTACTATTACTATTACTATAAATTTTGACCTGTACATTGGACACAGCACAATCCTAACAATCTGCATAGTATCCCTATGTCCTCTGCTACTTTACTCTCTATTCCAGTTGGTCTCTGGAACTGCAAGTCTGCTGTAAACAATGCAGACTTTATTGTATCTATCACTACTCATTCTAGGCTCAACCTCATGGCACTAACTGAGACCTGGATCAAACCGGAAGACACTGCCACTCCTGCAGACCTCTCCACTAATTTCACTTTTTCACACACCCCTTGTCCGATTGAGAGGGGTGGAGGTACTGGTCTGCTTATCTCAAATGAATGGAAATTTTCTATCTGGCAACAGTTCATTTGAATCACACACCCTGTTCCAAAAATCCACTTTGTAGTTATTTATCGTCCCCCAGGTCAATTGGGTAACTTCTTGGAGGAGTTGGATGTGTTACTCTCTAACTTCCCTGATGATGGTACTCCTATGGTACTACTTGGTGACTTCAACATCCACCTAGAAAAACACCATGCTGTGGACTTCAACACTCTACTGACTTCTTTTGACCTCAAGTGAGTGTCTATTCACAAATAAGCTAACCAAATGGACCTGCTCTACACACACTACTGCTCCACAGACAACACTTTAGTTACTCCATTGCACACCTCAGACCACTTTCTCATCACTTTTAACCTCATACTGACTCCTGACACAACACACACTCCTCCGCAGGTCACCTTTCGGCATAACCTACACTCACTCTCTCCCTCTTGCCTATCCACTATGGTTTCATCCTCACTTCCTCCACCTGCTCAGTTTTCAGCACTGGACACTAACAGTGTTACTGACACTCTTTGCTCCACTCAAACATCATGCTTGGACAACTTTCGCCCCATTTCATCCCTGTGTTTTAATAAATAGCAAATGATGTACCATAATCTATTTCTTCTTTAATTATTTGCTCTCCATCTAGTGATACAATAGTTTGACATGTACATTATATACTACATATACTAAAGATGTTTGTCATGTATTGTTTATTATGTATTTTTATGTAATGTAGTTTTTTTATATATATGCAAGTACAATGTAAAACAGTATTGAAATAGTAAAATAACAGTAAATGGCTGGAACCACAGCTGCCAGTTCTTTACTGTGAAATTACAGTAAAGCTGTAAAATGAAAAAAACGTATTGATACTGTTGAATTACGGTAAACAACTGGAATCACAGCTGCCAGTATTTTACTGTGAAATTACAGCACTGTTGTAATTTGGAAAAAATGGAAAAAATGGTGTTGAAACTGTTAAATTACGGTAAATGGCTGGAACCACAGTTGCCAGTATTTTACTGTAAATTTATGGTTAAACCTTTAACAGTGTTTAACTCAACCTTGCGAAGACAGATCTGCTTGTGGTCTTAACCAACCCAGCACTTCATCACAACTTCTCCATTCAGCTAGGTTCATCAAGCATAACTCCTTCCAGGACAGCAAGGAACCTTGGAGTTGTCATTGATGATCAGTTAAAATTCACTGACCATATTACTGCAACAGACCGGTCCTGCAGATTTGCCTTATACAACATTAGGAAGATTAAACCCTTCCTATCGGAGCAGGCCACACAACTCCTGATTCAAGGTATTGTTCTCTCCAGACTGGACTGTTGTAATGCTCTCTTAGCGGGCCTTCCAGCATCACTGTCAAACCGGTCTTCAACAAGCCGAAGAAAGCCCATGTCACACCAACATTCAAGGCATCGGTGCTTGCTTATAAGTCAACCACAGGCTCTGCACCAATATACCTAAACTCGCTTGTTTAGACTTTTCCTGGACTGTTCCCACCTGCTGCATCAACCTGCCTATCTCAATTCGAGCAGCCGAGTCTGTAGCCTGTATTTTTAAAATGTGTCTAAAAACACTTATTTTCCAGTAACACCTGAACAATTAAGACTAGCACTTAACTCTTCTATCTGTTTTTCTGTAAATCTTTGTTCTAGGCTAGACTAACTGAGACTTGTTACAGCACCTGCATGCTGTTGCCTCTTGTTGGTCTGATTGCTTCTATCGCTCTCCTCATGTGTAAATCCATTTGGATAAAAATGTCTGCTAAATGATTAAATGTAAATGCTAAACAGCATTTATTGTTTGAATTAGTGAGGTCAACCTCAACAATGGGCAAGGGCTGGGCCAGGGATAAAATGGGCAGAATAGTAAAGATTACACTTTGTTTCTTACCGAAAGTAACAAAACGCAGAGCTTATTGCAATGATTGGTGGTTAATGGTGGTTAGGCTACAACGCAGTATTCGTAGTGTAAATTTGCAATGCATATGTGTACAGTTACACCCCTAATTACTATTTAATCAAATGTAACAGAATAAAAAATAGTTTTGTGACATAAGGTAAAGTGAGGTCAACCTCAACAATGGGCAAGGGCTGGGCCAGGGCATGTTTGGTAGGCCATGAGCGATACGCGATACGTGTTGTGGGTGGTGTATCTCTGTGTTCTTCAGTTTGGTTTGAAAATCGTTACACCCTTACAAATTCTTATGGTTTACAAGTGTTTTGCAAAGTTACAAAGCAGAACGTGGCGCAAAAGCCTCATCTGTGTACTGTTTACAGGCACGTCAATGACAACTTTTTACGGTTTTGCATCATAAAATCGGCTAAATTTTGTGACTGCGATGCATTCCAGGGTAGGAAGTTATCAAGGCACGTCCAAATCCAATGTTAGCTTCACTTCCTGTCTCCCCCCAGCCAACACGTGTATGTGGGGCCCACATGAGTTAAACATGGGGTACAGGGGTACAGAGTGGGCATGGGCTCAAAATGGACATCTTATCTGGGGCACACTTGGGTCAACTAAATAGGTCCAACATGGGCAGAAACCCCATCCGGCCCAGCAGGCTCCCCATGTGGGACCTAGTTGGTATAGTTGATGCTGATCTAGTATCTATTGGGCAATTGTTGCTGCTCTGAGTAATTTCTCTAACTAATGGAAAATGAGTACATGGGTTGAAAATGGGCTACTAATTCATTTTACCACAAAGACAAGTGCAAACACAGTCAATTCCAAAGGTTGATTACATGGGTAGATAGTACACAAATATGTACCTTTGAAATCATTTGTATTGTTTTATTGTTATCTCGTAAGACTTTATTCAGCAATTACCATCCCCCACGCCCTTAATCGCATGATAATAACATTCGTATTTTCTTATCATTTGTAACGCTATATGATATAAATCCCACAATGGCAGTAATTTCTTAATTTGTGTAAGGTGTGCACATCAAACTCCCAAAATGAAAGCAGGACTTATTCATATTTCGAATGCAATTATGAGACATGCCTTTTCAATCTTGTCTGCTCCCGTTTATTTTGAGATCACAGAAAAGCGCCATACAGGGACCATTTTAGCTTTTATTCTAAAAGTGTGCACATTGAGTGAAATATTTCCAATCTCAAATGTTTAATTTTAAATAAATCTTTAATAAATGTTTATTTTGCCACAGAACAACTAGTTTCCGTGGAGTAATGAGATCTGAGGAGCTTTAGCCATCTCCTCACTTGGCTGCCTGTGCTTTTCCCTCTTTTTTATTTAGTGCCAATTCAAATAACAAATGCACAAAAGATACCCAATATAGTAACACTTTAGAATACTGTTCCAGATAATTTGTAATGCCTTCTGAAGGATTTGGTAATACTGAGTCCTTACTAGTAGGTTACACCAGGATCTTCACTTTATAATTCTCCCTCCTCTATCACACCTGATTCAACTCATGAGCTCATTAGTAGAGACTGCAAAACCTGAAATGGGTGTGTTAGATATAGGGAGACATACAACATTTGCAGAGCTAGTGGTACTCCAAGACAGGTTTGAAACCATAAACATGTATTTTACAACACATCCACTTGTGATTCTTATTAAGCGGGGGTAATTTTTTTGAATTCTTTAGTTAACTTAAGTCTCTGAGATCCTGACACCTTGCACTTCTGGAGTCTCCAGGTAGGTTGCAGTTCTGGAAAATGGTGGCGCTGGAGACTAAAGGGTTTCTGATGGTTTCACACTTAATTCTTCACCTTAATTCTTAATTCTTTTGCAGTTAACGTGCGACGTTTCTTCGCCATCTGTTTTTGTCTGACCCTGCTGAGCATTTCATCTAGATCAACTTGATGTGGGGCACCAAAAGACTTTAACTGTGAAAAGGGGAATAAAAGAGTGACACAATAGTTGATTCAGTTGTTTGGTCTTTTTCAAAGGGCCGTTGAGAGAGCGATGAAAGAGGAGTGAGGAGCTGCACTGTTTTTTCTTTTTGTTTGTGAAAAACATTATCTTAGAGTGTACAGATATGCATATATAAACAATACAAGTTTTGTCAAATTAAAATAAGTTTGTCAGGAGCTTCACTTTAACTTTTTTTTTTTTTTTTTTTTGATACCTCTGTATTATAAAGTTGTAAATGTAATAATAGTCATATTCAAATTATTCCAAATAAACCTTGCTTAATAAAGTAAAGCATGAACGTCTCGGTAACGTATGGTAACCCTCGTTCCCTGAAGGACGGAACGGAGACGTACGTTGGACGTCACCGACGAATTGGGATCACTTCAGGGAACCCTTATCAGCTTCGAGATCTAGAGAACAGGCCAATGAGAATTGGCGTGCGAGATTTGCATCTCGCGCTCCGCCCCACAGTGCGGGTATAAGCGGAAGCGAAATGCAGCGCACCTTTGTTTTTCACTGAGGAGCCGAACTATTGACTCGGCCTGCAGTGATGGTACAGCAATTGTGGCGACGGGACGTATGTCTCCGTTCCCTCCTTCAGGGAACGAGGGTTACCATAAGTAACCGAGATGTTCCCTTTCAGTCGGTCACGTTCGACGTACGTCGGACATGACCGACACATTGGGATCCCTTTGGAACATGCCACAGTTGCTACCACTTCCAGCACCCTGAGAGAGCCCCTCAGACCCCGGCTGTTCCAGGCGGGGAAATTCACGCAGGGAGAGTCAGCTGCTGTTCCGCAAGACCCACTCAGCAGACTATTGGATAGCGCTGGGAAAGCGTGCCCCGGGGGGCCACTGTGGAAGCCACATCATGCCCGGAGGGAGTTACCATGTGGAGAATACACATATGGACTGGCCGTGGGCAGTGCTACATACGGAAGCCCCAGGGGTGGCTCCGGCCAACTTTAGGCGGGGGTCAACACCACAATGGGAGGGAAAGACACAAGCTCGCCGAAGGGAGACTTACCGTGGAGAATACACATATGGGACCACTGTGGGGGTCACAACATATGGAACCCAGCCTAACACAAGTTCCACCAATGCATACAAGCGTTAGGCCTGGCGTCAGACACTCTGCCACGTCCGACTGCCGAGGGTTGCGGAGGACTCGACAGGGTTCGCCATGCTGGGGAACTCGACTGGAGCATATAAGCGCACGTATCCGTTCCATGGGGAAGGGAGTGGCGCAGCAAGCCGACACTTAGAATGGGCACTTCGGTGTTACTGACTATGGGAAGTGAGCACACAGGAAGATACCGGCTCTACACGTAGGCTATAGAACCTAGCGAACGTGTTGGGTGTCGCCCAGCCCGCAGCTCTACAAATATCTGCCAGCGAGGCGCCACGAGCCAGCGCCCAGGAAGAAGCTACACCCCTGGTGGAGTGGGCTCTTAACCCAAGTGGGCAGGGCACGTCTTGGGTTTCATATGCCAAGACAATGGCATCCACTATCCAGTGGGCCATCCTCTGCTTGGAGACAGCCTTTCCCTTCTGCTGTCCTCTGTAACAGACGAAGAGCTGCTCTGAGGTCCTGAAGCTTTGCATTCTGTCCACGTAAGTCCGCAAGGCGTGGATGGGACCGAGAATACCTAGGGCTGGTTCTGCCTCCTCCGAAGGCAGCGCTTGCAGGCTCACCACCTGGTCCCGGAAGGGAGTGGTGGGAACCTTGGGCACATATCCAGGCCGGGATCTCAGGATTACGTGAAAGTTACCGAAATTCCAGGCACGATTCGTCGACCGAAAATGCCTGCAGGTCCCCTACCCTCTTGATGGAGGCCAATGCAGTCAGGAGTACTATCTTCAGAGACAGAATTTTTAACTCAGCTGACTGCAAAGGCTCAAAGGGAGGCCTCTGCAGTGCGGTCAGCACCAGAGACAGGTCCCAAGAGGGTATAGAGGGAGGGCGAGGCGGATTCAGTCTCCTCCCCCCCCTCAGGAACCTGACGATCAGATCGTGCTTCCCTAAGGACTTTCCACCTACAAGGTCATGATTGGCGGCGATAGCGGCCACATAAACTTTGAGGGTGGAGGGAGACAGCCTTCGCTCCAACCCATCTTGTAGGAAGGAAAGCACAGAACTGACCGAACACTTTCGGGGTCTTCTCGGCGAGAAGAGCACCATTCAACGAACAGGTTCCACTTCAACGCGTAGAGGTGCCTTGTAGAGGTGCCTTGTAGAGGCGCTCTAACGGAAGTAATGGTGTCTACCACAGCTTGTGGCAGACTACCTAGAACGTCCCGTCCAGGGACCAGACATGGAGTTTCCAGAGGTCCGGACGCAGGTGCCAGAGGGTGCCTCGTCTCTGAGTCAGGAGGTCCTTCCTCAGAGGAATGGGCCAAGGTGGTGCTGTCGAGAGGAGCACTAGTTCCGGAAACCAAGTCCTGTTGGGCCAGTACGGAGCGACCAACGGGACTTGCTCCTCGTCCTCCCTGACCTTGCACAGTGTTTGTGCAAGAAGGCTCACTGGGGGAAACGCATATTTGCGTAGGCCCCGGGGCCAGCTGTGTGCCAGCGTATCCGAGCTGAGGGTCCCCTCGATCAGGGAATAGAACAGCTGGCAGTGGGTGGAGTTTGGGGCGGCAAACAGATCTACCTGCGCGGCCCCAAAGCGACTCCAGATCAGCTGGACCACCTGGGGATCTCCCGGGAGCACTGGCTGTCGTGAGAGCTCGTCGGCCACACGATTGAGCAGGCCCGGAATATGAATGGCACGAAGCGACCTCAGATGCTTCTGACTCCATAGGAGGAGATGGCGGGCGAGTTGTGACATGCGACGGGAGCGTAGACCACCCTGTTTGTTGATGTACGCAACGGCCGCAGTGCTGTCCATACGGACCAGAACATGCTTGCCTCTGAGCGCCGTTTTGAAGCGGCTGAGTGCAAGACGAACTGCTAACAACTCCAGGCAATTGATATGCCATTGCAGTTGGGGCCCCGTCCACAGACCTGATACTGCAAGCCCGTTGTATGTGGCACCCCAGCCGGTGGATGAGGCATCCGTGGAGACAACAGCATGCCTGGACACTTGTTCTAGAGGCACTCCTGCCCGTAGAAATGAAGGGTCAGACCACAGGCTGAAGGTTTGGCGGCATCTCGGCATCACTTGGACACGGAGAGTTCCGCTGCGCCACGCCCATCTCGGGACCCGGTCATGGAGCCAGCGTGGAAGCGGTCTCATATGAAGCAATCCCAGCGGCGTTACTGCGGCTGTGGATGCCATATGCCCCAGGAGCCTCTGAAAATGTTTCAGTGGTACCGCTATCCTGCGTTTGAACGAATTCACGCAGTTCAACACTGGACGCGCTCCACAGTGAGGCGCGCTGTCCAGGCGTCCGAGCCTATCTCTATCCCGAGAAAAGAGATCCTCTGCGAGGGGCAGAGTTTGCTCTTCTCCCAGTAGACCTGAAGCCCCAACTGGCAAAGGTGGCGGAACACCATGTCCCTGTGTTCGCACAACTGCTCTCGCGACTGGGCAAGGATCAGCCAGTCGTCAATGTAGTTGAGAATGCAAACACCATGCTCCCTCATGGGAGCAATGGCCGCCTCCGCGACTTTCGTGAAGACACGGGGCGACGGCCAGCCCAGGGTAGGACTTTGTACTGATATGCTCATCCGTCGAATGCAAAGTGTAGGAACGGTCTGTGTAGAGGGAGAATCGAGACATGAAAGTATGCGTCCTTCAGGTTGATCGCTGCAAACCAATCTTGGGGACGGACGCACCTGAAGATGCGTTTCTGCGTTAACATCCTGAATGGCAGCCTGTGAAGGGACTGGTTCAGAAGTCGCAGATCCAAGATCGGCCGTAACCCGCCGCTTTTCTTGGGCACAATGAAGTACGGGCTGTAGAAGCCAGTCTTCATATCGGCTGGAGGGACCGGCTCTATCGCGTCCTTCGCCAGTAGGACCGCAATCTCCGCCTGAAGCACAGGGGCATTCTCCTTCGACATGGAGGTGAAGTGGATATTTCTGGACATCGCCTGGCCGAGGGCCAGCGCTGTGACTTTAAATATTAAACAGTCACTCTGCGCAGCTCAACCTCAGCTCAGAACTACCCTTATGCACGAAGAGTGCTGGGTAGAGGCGGCCTGCCAGTGGCACTGCCACCCCACCTGATGAGGATAGTGAGAGAGAGGAAAACTTTATGCAGGCTATGGCCCCTTTGGCGTTCCATTTTCTGGTGCCAAGCGGTTCCACACTGCTAAAGCTTTCCAATGCACATCCGGGAAAAAGGCAAGGGGGCAGGCAAGGCGATTTATGCGTTGCGCTATGCCTCAGCCACCCGGGGAAGCATGACTGTCAAGTATGAATCTGATTCAGCATGAAACATCCACTATTATAGTGGGAATCTCAGCCTCATCTTCATTTTCAACACATAACAGCCCTCTCTCCGATGCAGCGATTAACATCTGTCCTCTGCTAGAGCCCCAAATGAAACGCTAGGTCCCTCTCTTTTATTTATTTATTTATTACTTTTTTTTTTTCCTTAGGACCAGCAATCCCATTTGTAAGCTACCAGCAGGCATGCGAGATAGTGAACATGGCCGTGAGATGAACAACACGCCAAAGTGGTCATGCTCTCATGAGAGAACATGAACCACCCACGAACACAGTCTCAGCATGCTGTGATGCGCTAGAGGAGTGGGTGCCCACAGAGATGTGCTCGGCGGGGAAGCCACATTGTAATCCTCAGGTCACCCAGGCTTATCAGCCAAAGTAGCCCCTTTTCTGGTGCACCAGAGAAGACACTAGATCGGGATATAAGCGAAGGGACTCCACCCCGTTTGAGGTTTCATAGTCTCGACCACGCATCTAGAGTGCCGAGTGACGCGCATTGGGTTGCCGTGACACCCCGCGCTGTCAGCCGGCAGCTAGACAGCACACGGCGCGCTGAACA
Organism: Paracanthobrama guichenoti; assembly: GCA_018749465.1. NCBI lineage: Eukaryota > Metazoa > Chordata > Actinopteri > Cypriniformes > Gobionidae > Paracanthobrama > Paracanthobrama guichenoti. Next base: position 47,369,431 of record CM031947.1, on the reverse strand, counting down.
CTCAAACCCTCACGGGGAAGGCAAGACGAACGACCGCGGCAAAACACAGGAGAGTAGTGCAGCCTGTGTATGCACTCACCATTGGGAACGCCCTCACCGAACCAACAGACAAAATAGTGCTGTGAAAACAGCAGTTTATCACTGTATCAGGGAGCTCGCGGCCGCCGCTGCTCGTGCCATCTCACTCAGCACTCAAAGAAGCTTCTTCTGTCGTTCTCTCTCTTCCTCTCTGCTGAAGCAGGAACAGTCTTCTTCATCAACACCGTGTTCGGCTCCGAAGTGAATGAGAAAGGTGCGCTGCGTTTCGCTTCCGCTTATACCCGCACTGTGGGGCAGAGCCCGAGATGCAAAGCTCACACGCCAATTCTCATTGGCCTGTTCTCTAGATCTCGAAGCTGATAGGGGCTCCCTGAAGTGATCCCAATTCGTCGGTGACGTCCGACGTACGTCGAACGTGACCGACTGAAAGGGAACTACTGGTTTCTGTTCATTGGATACCTTTAACATTTTAGTGTAGTTTAGTGGATTACATGTTTGTATTTAGCGGTTTACTGTAAAATAAGGTAACCCAAACAGAAAATATGGTAGCCCATATATATATATATATATATATATATATATATATATATATATATATATATATATATATATATCCGCTATGGCCCATAAGAGCCCTGCATAACAACTATCTGGGTCTCGTCATCAACCCATATGGGCAGACCCATGTAGGCCCCAAATGAGTGCTACCTGGGTTACCCATATGGGCCCGGTATGTGCCCATCAAGAGACCCATCATATGGGCAGACCTATGTGGGGCCTCTGTGAAAACTGAGGACACAATTAGCTGGTCCCAGTTGGGTAGCCCAGATGGGCCCCAGATATCAGCCCATGTGCAACCCCTTTGGGCCCCACATGGGTGTGCTGGCTGAGCTGAGATACTTTCATCTGATCAATTTTTGAAGGCAACATATGTAGCCTATCCTTCCCTGCCTTTCTTTGACAGTTAGAAATAAAGAATAAAGATGGGGTCTGAAAGTTGCAGTTGCTGGTCAGTTTATATGTAATTGTACATTTTTAACACTTCCTGCAAACTCATTGCCTGATAAAGCAGCAAAGCAACAATTCATTGCCTAAGCTTTTGGATGCAGTGATTAGCATCCAATAACGATCTGCGGCCGATCAATCGGACCCTCCCTACGGATCAAGCTATTGTTGCACATAAAATATCAATGGTCAGTACAGTGCAAAGAATACAAAAATCTTTCGAAAAACTCATGTGAGAGTTGAGCATCACACAACGGAGATGGGTTAAAAAGAGACAGAAAGTGTTTTGTGACAAAGAAAGGATAATCACTAATATTATCAAAGGTAATGCACTGAAATAGGCAAAGATAGTGAGCTAACACTAATGTTATTAAATATGTTACAATTTAAATGTAAATGCACATTGTTCTAAAAGAGGAGCATGATCGTCTGCCTTTTACACAGCTCAGATTGATATGCTGGTAATAGAATTTGCAAGGAAAAAATGTATTACATATGTTGCACAAGTACACTCGCTAAATGAAGGCCGATTGTATGAAATGGATAAAAAATAATTGGTTATAAATGTTGGTTATATTGATTACAGTAATGTGAGTATTTGTAATTTGCCAATTCACAATGAAATTAAAAACAAATAATATAACATTTTCTGTTACACTTAATTTTAAGGTGCCCTTTTTACAGTGCTATTATACATTTGAGTACTGAGTAATGTTAATTAACAGCATTCACATACTATATAATTAAGGTTAGGGATAGTTACTTGTAATTATGCATAATGTAATGTTATTACTATAGTACAAGTAACATATGTAACAAGGACATTGTAAAATAAAGTGTCACGAAATGTTCTTAAAAAAATAAAAAAAAATCTCAACTTCAAAACTCTGAATATGCAAAAAGTTATTTTACGGATGTAATAAAAAAAGAGAGAGGCAAAGTCACACACAACCTGCCTAATACTGGCACTTAACACAAAGAAATAAAAAAAAGGAAATAAATAAAAAATGTCTGGCTGTAAGAGTGAAACTGCACACGCTGACATAACAGAAGCAATTAGTTTAATAGCCAAGTGCTTAATAATTCATTTTCTATGAGCGCATATGCATATGACAGATACCTGTACCATCAAATCAGCGAGGAAGCAGCCCTTCTGCTACACATGGCAGAAAATGAGCCTTTCCATCTTTTAAAATGAAGGTTAAAATGCACTAAAAAGCTTCAGCAGCAGTAAGTGCTGGTCCTCCACATGATGTGCCAATTATTCTGATTTAGAGGTTTCAATCAAACGGCTCTCAATGATGATTTGAAGTATTTTGAAGGTAGATTGCCTATAAATGGTCGTCCTTCGAAGGTTACATCTGAAGCAAGTTTGTGTATGGAAGAGCGGCTCGAAGTCATTGAATACTTTTTTTGAACAAAGTTGGAAAGTGTTTTGAGCGACTCTTTTTTAAAGGACTCATAGAACTGCACAACTTATTGAACTGTGACATTCAAGGTGACTTCACACTATATATTTTATTAACGTTTCTGGTCGCCCTCGATTCCTCAAGTCTCCTCAAATCAGAATGAAACGTGTCGACTGCATTATGAAGCAAAGTTACTTCACTGCAAAGTTTGAATGTCCATTTTATAGTGTGGACAACATATTACACTCTATTTTTACCCAATTTTGGGTCAAATATGGACAAACCCAACCATTGGGTTAAACATATAAATAAAAATGTAACCCAATGGCTGGGTTTGTCCATATTTGACCCAAATGTGGGTTGAAACCACCCAGCACTTTTTAGAGTGTAGTTACATTTATCACTCTAAAACAAACTGCTCGGTTGTTTTTCTACCCAAACTCTGCATTGAGTTGGGTCTTTTTTTTTTCGCATGGCTGTGGGTAAACTCTAAAAAACGCTGGATTATTGAAAATGGACAAACACTATGATTGTTAAATGTTTGCACAACGTGCTGGGCAGTTCTATTTAACCCAACTATTGTTTTAAAATACTATATGGCTGGCTTAAAATGAACCCAAAAATTTAAAAAGGCAGCGGCTATTTGCACTAAGTGAAAATAACATATTTTCTTAGCGATAGATGATATTTAGGGGAGAGTGGGGCACAACCTAACGCTTTTGGACTGTCTCAGTTTGTGTAAATCCACTTGGGGTTTAGAGCATTTCTTCTTTCCCACATTAATTTCCCTCATGTCTAGTACAAATATGTGGTTTTGTTTCATTAATACAGTGTATACTTTTTTATTGATTTACCCGAAAGAATGGAAGTGAAGTGTGACAACATGCCCCATAGGTGGGGTACAGTGTAACATGACCAGATGACAGATTAACATGTTATCTGATATAATCAAAAAATATCAAAACGCACTGAAATATTTTGTCAATAAAATACAATTATTATCATTTTTTATTTGATTTTTTTAGAAAATAATGGCATTGCTTACCATTTAAAAATATACTCATTTTTTGAGTTTGACAACAAACATATGGCTAAACACAGCTATACAGCAGAGCTCAAAACATCATAATAATGAATAACTTCTGAACATTGACTCTCAGTCTGTATTTATCCTTTTCTCATGGTTTCATGGTTTGTCTTATTTTAAATAAACACAAAAACAGAGATGAAAAACAAACTTAAGTAAGAAATGTACTTTTGCTGTGGTTAAATAAATGTCAGGGGATATCTTCCACAGATTTCTTAATTTTGGCGCAGTTTTTTCTATAAATAGTGTTGATATGGCAACTAGTAAATACACAAAGTTTAGTCATTCTGGCGTGTGTGGAAAGTTTTAAACCACGCGTGTTACAACTAACCCCGCGTTAGGTCATCATTTGTGACCTTTTTTGTGCCTGTGCGACAGAAATTTCGCACTGGTGCCACTCCAAAGTTATCCAACTCTCTTTGATTAAGCGCTGTCATTTGTGTTGCACATGAGGAACATCAAATGGCAAATGCTCCAAAAGCGGAACGAAACTCAATTGAAGTGTGCAGCATGGACCATTTATCAGCTCGGCCCAATAAACAGCGAGCGAGCCGATCTCGATCCCACGACTGCTTTTAAACAGAGCTGCGCGATCCACTGAAAGCGTTTGAATTCAGCGCAGGAGTGTCTATCTCTGCTATAAACTCACAGCTCTGTGGTTTAAAGCCAGATGAAACAGCGCTGACATTCTCAAAACATTGATGCAAATAACAGGAGAAACCAGTTAGGATTTATGGATTTACTATGGATTTACTGTAGTAAAATGAACGTTTTAGCAGAAACGTTGTGTGTATATATATATATATATATATATATATATATATATATATATATATATATATATATATATTAATATCAAATGCTGCCATTTATACATAGTCATGTATAAATATATTACATGTGTTTGAGGAGTAATGGAATATACTTAATATACTTATTATGTTTTGCTATGGGATTTTCTTATATATTTATACTAAATGTTTGGGCTACTGTTTTTCATAACAAATACCATAGGTTTATAGAGAACATGTAGAGATGTTTTACTGTGGTAGTGAAGAGCCATGCATGGTTTTACCTGGGTTACCATGATCTACAAATGTATGATACTATGTGGAAGAAACAAATTGTACATTTTAATGAGCAAATAAAAGACTCAGAATATTTAAATATTTCAAAATTACGTTTTACACTTCTTACAGTAAATTTAAACAAATAAAAATTTGCATCCCAACGTAAACTATCCATTTCCATGAGACAAAATCAAACATTTATTGTTGCCACTGTGGTCAATGACTATATACAGGAAAACTGTATTTCCAGAGAGAAAATTATAAAAAAAAAAGACGCTCACAGAAAGGTTGGAGACTCCTGGTTTTAAACATATTTTTGCCTTTACACTACCATTCAAAAATCTCTATGTGCTAGATTTAAACTACAAAATTCCCTATGACTTTATTTGATTAGAAAGGTTCAATATGAAGAAACAAATAATACACAATTGAACTGACGTTGACTTGCTCTTTTCACTGAATAGTGTGACTTCCTGTCATTTCCTACAGTCGCTATGTCGAGCATTGTGATTAATACAACATGCACACATCGCATGAGGGAATCAGAGCCATAGTTCAGACATTGTACACAATTTAGCAGCACTTTGATCAAGAGCATACGATTCATTTATTTCAAGTCTTCATTTCCATTACAAAGACCTCCTGATGTCCTTATATTTAACATTCAGAGGGAAGCATCGGTGTTTGTCGATTGTGTGGATTCTGCTGACGAGTGGGATTATTTGATAACGCTGGCACAGTGCCTTCTCTTTCCCACGGCCTGATGGCGAGATCAAGGATATTTTTCTTGTTAATATCTGAACTCTGGTGATTAATAGATGCTTTCATTAGAATGCTTCTCGGGAAAGGGCCATTTTCTGATTTCAAGGTTCAATGCGTGGGCACGGGGAAAGAGATATTGTTGTTCAGATGAATATTTCCCGGTGTTACACAATTCAGAGGGAAGCAATTCCGCCTATGGACCTTGAGAAGATTTATCATGTTACACTCCCACAGAGACATATGGACAAGAGTAGAGAGAGAGCGAATAGGGCTGATAAACTCTGAACACTATGAAATGACAGAGCCATTTTGTCCTCTATTAGTTGTATATGTGTGTGGGAGAGAGAGAGAGAGCAAACGAGGAATATTTATAGCATATGAATACAAGAGAGGCTTGGCTAGCTTTTATTAAGTCGTGAGCAAAACGTATATTTCTGAAGCAGCCCGTGAGAGAGGAGAGCTGGCCAGAGAATCAGAGCTGATAACCTTGTGGTTTAATCAAAAGCTGTTTGTGGGCCGAGATTGGGCTGGCGTCGGGCCCGGGCGGCCGAACGCTCTCTCACTGACTCAGTGTGTGTGGAAAGACAAGAGTCTTCTATCGGCCAACTCTCCATCTCGCACGACACGGAGCAAAGCGTCTGATAACTGTCTGCGGTCACAGCTGGACCTGCAAGATACGCCAGACATCTCACACCTCTTCATTTATTTAAATTCACTGATGAATTACTCATCCTCATAGTGCTGGAAACGTGCATGTTGTGATGCTTAATAAGCACTGAAATTACTCTCCAACCTATGATTTTTTTTCCTGTTTAATCGCATACCCATGTTTCTTTTCATACGACACTAATGTGTGGATTATCTGAGATTTTTTAGCCATGCAAGTTTAAATGCATGGTATTAAAATCTGAACGCACTGGTGGTTGTCACAGCGATGAAAAAGGTGAGCAGGATCTATTCACAGCAATATCTTTACAAGTTAAAAATCAACTAAGGTTCTCAGGAGATTCAGGGATCAAACACATGAACAGAACAACCAACTAAAAGCGACGAGATCAGACAAAGGATGTAACAAACACAGGGCTATAAATAGAAAGGATAATGAACTGAGAAATAAAATTTTCCTTGAGCTTTTGAAATATGAGTTCATCATATCATAAGAATATCTTATAAGTTTCAGAACTGAAAACTTCCTTGTTAGTCCAAAAACAGCTTTTATTGTATCCAAGCCCAGAGAACGACTCAATGACTCCATCTCAGAAGAAGATTAATGCCTACTTCATCACTGCATCTTTGGCCCCGCCCACTGGAGTGTTAGTGAGATGATGAGGAGAGAAGAGTGATCACTGGACTAAAAATAACATTACCTTCCAAAGGATCCTAATGCTAGGAATGTGCTTATTTATTTTCAACAATGTGAATGTCTCAGTTGAGCATTATTTATTTGTATTCGCTACATTTCACTGTGGATTGTTTGGTAAATCAGTCGCAGTTTCAGCACAGGCTTTGCAATCAGACTTTTATGATACGGACTCGACAGTAATGCCACAACATGTAAGTAGCCGTGTTCATTCTAATGCCTGATCTGAGACCAGTGATTTCTGATATGTAATGATTCATGTGTCAGTAAATCAATCCAGTGACTAAACGCTCAACTTCACATTGTTTCTCTTAGTAGGATGAAAATTTGTTATTTAAACTGTGATTAAATTATTTATAGAAAGCAATCAAAGAACACTCCCTTTACAATCACTGAAGCTGTCAATCAAACAGCGTGAGTTTATCAGTGACTGAGTTCTGGACTCTCGCCAAAACTCCCTTTATAATCAACAAATCTCTTATTTACATTGTGTTTGCACTGTTAGTTATGATGAAAGTATTTGTTAGTGTGCAGAAATCGAGTTGCGATGACGAGATCACTGCATTCATGAGCTCAACATATCTGTGATCGGCTACAATGCTCATCATAGCAACCATTCATCCCACGATCTGAATATAATGCCATAGATCTAAATATAATGCCATAGATCTAAATATAATGCCGTAGATCTAAATATAATGCCATAGATCTGAATATAATGCCATAGATCTAAATATAATGCCGTAGATCTAAATATAATGCCGTGAGATCTAAATATAATGCCATAGATCTGAATATAATGCCGTAGATCTAAATATAATGCCGTAGATCTGAATATAATGCCATAGATCTAAATATAATGCCATAGATCTGAATATAATGCCATAGATCTAAATATAATGCCATAGATCTAAATATCATGCTATAATCAACACATTGTAAAGGCGCGCAAAAGTTTTCAAGAGAGTTAAACGTAATACTGAGCTATTTTGATATACAAAGATGTCAGCCAATCACAGCAGTGGGAGTTTACACTGACGTCTCACAGCAGCCAATCACAGCAGTGGGAGTTTACACTGAAGTCTCACAGCAGCCAATCACAGCAGTGGGAGTTTACACTGAAGTCTCACAGCAGCCAATCACAGCAGTGGGCGTTTACACTGAAGTCTCACATCACACACGCCCCCTTCAAGCAGAGCATTCAAATCAAAATAGGGTAGGAAAAATGTGTTTTATTTCTAATTATGACCGTTTTTGATGTAAAAATCATACTAACATTATAAGTGCCCCACATGAAACATTATAAAACAATAAAACATTGCAGTTCATGAACCCTTTAAGTTTCAGTTTCTACTCTTGACATCATTCTCGTGTGTATCAGCTGCATTTGCACATCCACTGTTTATTTGTCCTGCAATGTCACTCTCTACTGCTCCGTTTCATGCCGTTTTTTTTATTATTTACTCTTTGTGTGGCATGAGTTTGATTGTCCCGCAGCCACCGTCTTATCTAGCGCTCAAACATTTGACTTTCATTGGGTGGCTTTCTGCAGGATCACAGCAGCAGGAAATTAATTTAGATCCGGCTTCCTGTTTATGACAGCTCATCAGCGCTCGGCGGTCTCTCACACTCTGGTGTTTGTAAGTCTGCAAACCTGGAACTGTCTCAGAAAAATCTGCAGCAATAAACAACGATAGCCTATGTGTGTGTGGGACTGATCATGAGACATCAGAGTAACTGTGTTTACCGTGTCTCATCTCAGATAAGACCGCTGAAACAGGACAATGAGCTCCAAGGGTCAGATTAAAAGATATTTGTGTCAGCTATACGTCACACTTGAATATTTTACTAGGATTAACTAACAGTCAATAAGCTCTTTTATTTATTATTATTATTATTATTATTATTATTAATAATAATAATCTAATCATTAATCTTAGTATTTTTTATGACAGATGATGTTATTTAATGCTTAAGTCACAATATTCAGTAAACCAAGAAGCTGACAGATCTTCATGTCCAATCAATTGCTTACATTTGGGTCTGTAATACTTTTTAATGTTTTTGTCTCTTCTGCTCACACAGGCTGCATTTATTTGATCAAAATATTGTAAAAACAGTAATATTCTGAAATATCATTACAATTTTTCTATGTGAATATATTATAAACTGTAATTTAGTCCTGTGATCAAAGCTGAATTTTGTTCTGCAGACGTTATGGGAATGTAATTATCCTGAATGTTCCATTAAGGTCCACCAAATAAAGTCCCTGAATTCTTTAAAGAACTCCACATCATGACCGTCCCGAAATGTTCTGGGAACGTTACTAGGTGACGTCCTTGACACCAGAATGACATTCTGAGAACATTCTGGGAACATCAAATTTCCAAATAAAATATCATCCCCTAAATGTTCCGAGAACATCCAGAATTTTCAGGGAAGGTCTGCCAAATAACGTCCCCCAACCCTTTAAAGATCTCCACATCGTGACCACCTCAGAACGTTCTGAGAGCGTTACCAGGCGAAGCCCTTGACACCAGCGGGGATGTTCTGGGAACATCAAATTTCCAAATAAAATATAGTCCCCTAAATGTTCTGAGAACATCCTGAATGTTCCATTAAGGTCCGCCAAATAACATCCCCCAACCCTTTAAAGAATTCCACATCCTGACCGCCTCGGATCGTTATGGGAACGTCACTAGGAGACGCCCTTGACACCAGTTACGTTCTGGGACCATAACATTTCTAGCGGGGTAGATGTTTTATAATATAATGCAGACATTTATATGTTTTATTAGTGTCTAACTGCTGGTGCTTGGCCTGAAATGTTTGAGAAGCACAGGTTTAATGGTTTGCTGTAGCATGTTGTGATCCGTCATAAGGGCCCTCTAGATTCAACAACTTACTGCTCACAATATGGAAAAAGATAAAAGATGCCATTTCAATGCTGATTAATACATAACTTGAATACCACACTTGTCCTTTTCCTCTTTAATAACTATAAAATATAGTGCACACACAAGTGCACGCTGTAAACAAGTTGAATGCACCGAGAGAATCCGAGTAAATGAATTGCCTCAAAGCAAATAAATTATCTTGCAGAATGTTAATAGGAGGTTTCCATTGTGGTGAAGAATAAAGACTGTAGTTAGATCAGAAACAAACTGTTATTACACAAAACAGCTCTGCAAGTAGTTTCCACTATATTAACGCTGCAAAGCCGGTGGTTTCATATCTATACTCAACTTTTTCTCTAAAAGATCTGTATGATCAAAACTTTACTGAACAAAATGTTGTTCACAATCTACCACATGCCTTCCGGTGTTTGACTGATATAAATATCAGCATCTTCACCAAATTGCCATATTCTCACTATCATGGCCTACTATATAAGCCATAAAAGCCTGACTATAATTTTTTCTGACTATCATTTTATATATCAAGCTTTTACATGGTTAATGTATGACTGAAATTATATTTGTAGAAAACAAAATGTAATAATTTGAAAATTAAAAGTTAAAATAAGAAGGGTGTATACTATTTACAGCAAAACAATATCAGCAATTTAGTTTAACCTCATCCTTCCTTGGGTCAAATTGACCGAAACACTTTTTTTTTTTTTTTTTTTTTTTTTTTACATTTATTTATTTATTTATTTATTTATTTATTTATTTATTTATTTATTTGTTTGTTTGTTTGTTTGTTTGTTTGTTTGTTTGTTTGTTTTAATGTTCATCGGAGTGATCCAAGACCCTAGAACTTTTGTCGCACTTAGACCACAAATAAAAAATACTAAAAAAAATAATAATTTAAAAAGACTGGATTTGACCCCCTTAGAAATAAATGGAATGTGAGGAATGCTTCAGAATAAATACATAGAAAAACCATACAAAAACAAAACAAAACAAAAAAACACAAAAATGCTCAAAATTCTAAATAAAAATGCTAAAACTTTTACCAAAAAAATATTTTATAATGTCTATCTGAATAATGTGCTTAATAATGTGACGTATAATACTTGCCTGAATGATAAAAAACAAGTTATTTGAGTCTCTTTGGCACTGATAAGAAAAAAAGTCTATCGCGACGGCCGACTCCTGGGGGTTAAAGGTAAAATAAATAAATAAATAACAAAAATAGACAAAAATATCAAAATGAAATGAAATAAGATTTTTGGGCCAATTTTAGGGCTTCGGGTCATTTTGACCCACAAGGGAAGGATTTGTTACAAAGTGCAAGGGAGGGATGAGGGTTAAATGGAGATAATACCTCTACTCGTTATAAATTATATTGGTCCCCATGATTTCAATAACTTTGGTAACATTTTAGTTTGGGGAACACATATTTACTATTAACTACGACTTCTGTCTCAACAAACTAAAATAATTTACTGCTTAGTTAGTAAGGTAGTTGTTAAGTTTAGGTATTGGGTAGATTAAGGGATGTAGAATATGAATATGATGCAGAATAAGGCATTAATATGTGCTTTATAAGTATTAATAAACAGCCAACATCCTAGTGATATACAAGCTAATACGCAACTAGTTAATAGTGAGAATTAAACCCTAAAATAAAGTGTTACCGTATCTTTCCCCACCGATGAGCTGCATGCGTCAGATTGAGTGTTTAGTGTTCTGAAGTGTGGGATGTAAATGTACGATATTTTAAATCTGTTCAAGTCACAAAATAAGAGCATTTGCATTCTCAAAACCAGAGAGTAAACACTATTTGTGTGCAATAAGTGTTGAGAAACGACTGTGAAAACACAAGCAACGTCATTCTTACACAGTGCTGAGAGCATCAGGGTTCAGCATTTCCAACAGAGATTTTTACAGAAAGATTCACTCAACCACAAGAACACAATGGAATCTTAGAAGAAGACGCTGATAATGACACACAAAAAATCATCTTCTGCCAGTTATCTCAATAATGTTATTTTTGCATCTTCCGTATAAAAGCACAGCTTTGCATCTCCAACTGTTATATTGTTATATGTTATATTGTTAAGACATTCCAAATAACCTGATTTATTAATTTATGATGAATATTATGGTATGCATATAGTTATGAGAGAGAGGGAGATGGTGTTTTAATTAATAAACAGTGGAAAAGGTCATATTTGAGACATATGATCAATTTAAAAATGTGCTTATTTAATGAACAACCTTGAAAGGATGCAGAATATTAAATATTAATACAAATTGTGTCAAAATATTTCTGTTTCAGTGTTTCAAAAATCCAAAATTTTTCTATTTATTTCCAGGTTTTAATTAGACTTAAAATCCCACAGTTTCAATAAGCTGTGAGACTTCTGGACCTCAGTGCATGTCATTCATAGATATTATTTTAAAACATGCAAATATGGTATGCCAGGTCATTTTATATCATAACCCAACACATTACTGCATTGTGGGATACTAGTGTAAATAAACAATGGTTTGCTTGAAGTCACTATTATTGTGAGTATTGTTCCCTTTGGTTGAGAACTTGGAGCATGCAATTTCTTAGCTTTTAGCCACTGTGTTATTGTTTCTCAACAGTACACGGAAATAATTGTATTTAACAACCGCGATATTACAACCCCTGCTCTCTTATTGGCTATGAAAAGACTATAGACAACTTTACTTATGCACTATATCACAGAATCACACAATGTAGATTATGTGTTACGTAGTTATGACAAAATGTTTCTGCTTCATGTATTTATTAATTTTAAATAGTTGTATTCTGAGAGAATATTAACTCTTTCCCTGCCAGCATTTAAAAAAATATATATATATATTTTATTGTATGAATTTCTGAACATACATTATATCTAAGGAATAACAGAGCCTCTGCTTTTAAAGAAAAACACTCTTTTAATCTAGATTATTATTATTTTTTTTTTTATCAACACTTGAATATGGGTACGGTTCATGAAAAAGCAACATTTTGCATTTTGAGCAGAAAGCTGAGAAAATGGACTACATCCAGATGGGATTCAGAGTGATGAACAAAACACAGATGGAGTAGATGGAGTCCATCAACACCCCAAAGCTTCACAGTCCTAGAGCTCGTCCTGGGGCAACATTTCATTCAGTGACATTAGGCAGTTTTAACATTAGGCAATTTATATGCTGTTTAATGTTGATGATCGTGTTATTTTACATGTGCAAATGATTGATATGCTTGTTTCTGCTTCTTCATCACCTGTGTTTTGATCAGGAGATTCTGTACTCTTCCAGAAGACGTGTAATATCACCCCCACCATACCTGTCCCTAACTTTACCCTTAAACTTACCCACACCACCACACCTGTCCCTAACTTTACCCTTAAACTTACCCACACCACCACACCTGTCCCTAACTTTACCCTTAAACTTACCCACACCACCACACCTGTCCCTAACTTTACCCTTAAACTTACCCACACCACCACACCTGTCCCTAACTTTGCCCTTAAACTTACCCACCACCACACCTGTCCCTAACTTTACCCTTAAACTTACCCACACCACCACACCTGTCCCTAACTTTACCCTTAAACTTACCCACACCACAACACCTGTCCTTAACTTTACCCTTAAACTGACACACCACCACACCTGTCAAACCTGTTACTAATACCACACCTGTCCCTAACTTTGCCCTTGTACCACCAACTGTCCCTAACCCACACCCACACCACCACACCTGTCCCTAACTTTACCCTTAAACTTACCCACACCACCACACCTGTCCCTGTCCTTAACCTGACCCTAACTTTACTTGACCCACTTAAACTGAACTTACTCATACCACCACACCTGTCCCTAACTTTACCCCTTGAACTTACCATCCCACCACACCTGTCCCTAACTTTACCCTTAAACTTACCCACACCACCACACCTGTCCCTAACTTTACCCTTAAACTTACCCACACCACCACACCTGTCCCTAACTTTACCCTTAAACTGACCCATACCATCACACCTGTCCCTAACGTTACCCTTAAACTGACCCACACCACCCCACCTGTCCCTAACTTTACCCTTGAACTACCCACACCACCACACTCATACCACCCACACCTCACACCTGTCCCTAACTTTACCCTTAAACTTACCCACCCACCACACCTGTCCCTAACTTACCCTTAAATACCACACCTGTCCCTAACTTCACCCTTAAACTGACCCGCACCACCACACCTGTCCCTAACTTTACCCTTAAACTGACCACCACACCTGTCCCTAACACTTAAACTTACCCACACCACCACACCTGTCCCTAACTTTACCCTGACCCATACCATCACACCTGTCCCTAACGTTACCCTTAAACTGACCCACACCACCACACCTGTCCCTAACTTTACCCTTTAACTTACCCACACCACCACACCTGTCCCAACCTTTACCCTTAAACTTAACCACACCACCACACCTATCCCTAACTTTACCCTTAAACTTACCCATACCATCACATCTGTCCCTAACTTTACCCTTAAACTTACCCATCCCACCACACATGTCCTTAACTTTACCCTTAAACTAACCCATACCCCCACACCTGTCCCTAACTTTATCCTTAAAATTACCCATACCACCACACATGTCCCAAACTTTACCCTTTAACTTACCCCACATACCCTTAAACTTACCCCATCCCACCACACATGTCCTTAACTTTACCCTTAAACTAACCATCACATCTGTCCCTAACTGTACCTTTAAACTTACCCATACCACCAAACATGTCCCTAACTTTACCCTTAAACTTACCCACACCATCTCACCTGTCCCTAACTTTACCCTTAAACTGACCCATACCACCACACCTGTCCCTAACTTTACCCTTAAACTTACCCACACCACCACACATGTCCCAAACTTTACTCTTAAACTTACTCACACCACCACACACGTCCCAAACTTTACCCTTTAACTTACCCACAACACCACACCTGTCCCCAACTTTACCCTCAAACTTGCATCCCAGTATTTAAGGCCACCTAATATAAAGTGGGACTGAAATCTGTTAAATTTTGTTGAACGTCACACAAAACATTCAGCAATGCAACATTTGTTCCTGAATTTTATGTTTTCTGACAAAAAAGATAAGATAAACAGTAATAGGAGCAGAGCATATAACAGTATTTTATCAAAAGAAATTGCTATTTGATTTTGTACAATCGGAGTGATTTTTATGCTCTTTTTCCACTGCCTGTTTTTGCACAGTGGTATATCTGCTGTCTTCATGCACACAAGGTTAACGTGAAAAGTGAAACAGAATCCTATTGTACAATAAAAGTGCATGTGCCAAAAAAAATGTATCTGCTATCTATACATGGTACATATAGAAAGTACAACAATGAAGCAGCGATGGCTCCATCTGTCAACTCACACTTTTATTCTGCCGCTGTTCTGATTAGACATCATCGGCAAGCCTGGAGTCTATAGTGTAAACGGCTGAGCGAGCAGATGAAATAGATTCTAAGAGGACTCAACTAGTACAAGATGAAGAGAGTAACGCAACAGCTCTTGACCGAGCGTTCAGCTGATGCTAAGCTCAAAATCGCTCTCTGTACTGAGCCGGAGAGATTAGAACTCTCTCTCATTAACATAACAATATCTCTACAGCTCCAGTGCCGTCCTCAACACTTAAATACGGTGAAAAAAGCATCAGGCAAATGACTGATTTCACACTATCACTCCAAAAAACGCTGAATCGAGTTTTGATTGCTCTCCGAATCATTGACTCCAGCTGCCTTCATGAGGAGCACTCTTTTGTCATTTAAATATCATAAATACGCCATGATTCAGTAAGTATAATGTATGTGTGTTGATTGATTTAATAGGCTGTGTGTGTGTATTGCTACTGTATTGTAATAGTTATGATTTTCATAATGCACGTGTGGCACTGAATATGTCCAGTGATAAATCTAGACTGAACAGCTCACATAAACAACGGTCGGCCACTGTTATACACGAGTGATTGATTGAACAGCAATCCATGCACATGCAAGGCTGTTTTATGGTCATAATATACACTCTAGCTATATGCATTCAAAAAATGTGTGAATGTACAGTATCAGTATCAGCACCTTCAGCAGAGGTATGCGAGCAATGTAGACATGCTTTTCTAACTGCACATGCTTTGCACATGAGCCTGCTATTATTTGCACTAATTAATGGATCCACAAGGTGGCAACACTAGGCACGCAGATAAAGAAGAAACAGAACAACTAACTATCAGAAACCGCAACAACAAAGGACAAAGTTCTTGAAGTTAGAAGATAGTCTCAGCCTCAGACCCATGGACCGTTGGATAGACGTCTGATGCATATGGCACACAAAATTGTAAACAGTTCGGGAGTTTCTTCTGATTGGATGAATTCTACAGGGAGACTTGCATGTTGCGTTCTTTAAAGGGGATCTATTATGCAAAATTCATAATTTGTTTGAGGATAAATGTGTCGGCAGTGTGTACACATACACCTACTCTTTTTTTTTAATCCCCATAAATCATAAGCAGGGTCTCAGAACGAGCCATTTGCAGTTTCTATGCAATGTGAAGTCACATGTGCTTAGGCCCCACCCACGGCTGCTGACAGACTTCACCCTATTAGCATAGCTCCGCCCCTGAGTGAGCTGTACACAGTCTGCCATGTTTATCTCCTCGCCAGAGCATTTATAGCAGGAGGTGCTGTATATTACGCTGCTGTCACTTTAATACACAGATCTAATACACACGTGATTTCTTTATGTTCACAGACATAACCGACTGTGTTTATGTGAACTGTGTGTGTTTTTGACATAACCTTGTGTGTGTTTGACAGTTTAAGCGCAATAAGACGTGAAAGAGAACTTAGTTTAATACTCACATCCATAACACACTTCTCTACAGGGAAATTGATTCTTAACGATAACTTATAAATCTCTAAAGACAAACCTACTGTGAGCTATGAGGTTGGTAATTCATGGTATTTGCTTCTGTTGAAGACGTCAGCCCTCAATATTTTAGCTTATTTAATATTTCAGTGGAATTTCTGGAGAAAAACTACATTACCCATGATGCTTTACAGAAAATTCCACCAATCAGAGAGTTGAAAAAAGCAACACACACACACCAATATATCTTGTTAGCTCCGCCCACTCCACTTATGTTCTTCAAATCAAAGTTTGTAGTGTTGTGATTCACCTCATAGCTGATTGTCATGGTTCATGGCCTATAACTCTTTAATAAAGACATTTTTTAAAATCCTGAATGGAAACAACTGGAAAAAAATACGGAAATGGCACAGCTGAAAAAGGGGGCGGGTACTAATGAACTCTATTGTAGGGACATTAACTTTACATTTTTGTGCCCCTAAACATGACACTAAACAACACAAACTGTGATTGGTTGCTTTACATGTCAGTCAGTCGGCCTCTGGGCCATTCATGACCAATCAAATCTGCATAGAGTCTGAAGGTCTGGCTATGAGAGACTGGAGATACCTACTCTAGTTTTTAGTTTTTAGTCATAACTACTGGAGAAAAACAGGACAGACACTGGCTGAAGATGACATTTTTAGTGTGACCGCCTGTGTTCAAATGAGCATACTTTGATTATTTTTTTGTACAGTATTATAGCAGCAACCAGAGCTGCAGCACAATCAAACCAATGACCTTGCTCTACCAGTTGAGATACAGGAATGAAAAGACTCAGAGGATGTCAAGGACTGCTGGTGGGACACGGGACAGAGCTTCAGATTCTGGTACAGGCCAGCTCTTGTCTGGACTAATGAAACTGATTACTGGCCAGCCTCCAGCGTATGCAATCAAACCTCTGCTGCTCATCCAGAACGCTGCAAGCCTGACTGATATTCAACCTCCCCAAACACTCCCACAGTCACTCTGCTAGACTCTTATTCCTGCAAGGATCGATTTTAAATTCTACGGCACACCATGTCACACCATCACCCCGTAGCCTCTCTAGTGAGGCTGAACACTTTGACGTCAAAGACTTAGGAGGACGGTGCACTCTGATTACTTATGAATGGGAGAAAGTGCAGCGCCCAGTATGGCGAATAAGCCCTGCCTTCTAAATGAAAGAGCCAATTGTTGATTAGTAAAATAATCGTGTCACTGCAGCTGCCGTTAGAAGCTCCGGTTGCTATAGAAACAGGCAGAGACACGCTCTTAGGACTGCGCATGAGCATTAGCTTTGTCCAGGCTGAAAAATGCAGTTTTTGTTATGATTTAAGCGTTTAGAAATACAATTTATGAGACAGTTGTTGTCAGATTTAATTGGTGATTTCAAAGATGAAATTTAATCATAAGCTTGGCAAACAGTTTTTGAGAATTTGATGTTTCCCCATTTAAAGCTGCACTTGCATGCCTGAGAGACGTTTCAAAGATGGCCGGCGAGTGAAATGACTTGTCTTAAAGGGAGTTTGTTGACGTTCATATGAGAAGCACTACAGCCAAATAGCTTGGCATAATTAAGATTTTTAATACATTTATTTGCTCAAAATAAAGTTAATTATTATTACAATTTATAACAACTGTTTTATATTTTAAAAATGTAATTTATTCCTGTGTTCAAAGCTGAATTTTCAGCATCATTACTCCAGTCTTCAGTGTCACATGATCCTTCAGAAATCATTTTAATTGTGACCCTGAACCACAAAACCAGTCATAAGGGTACATTTTTTGAAATTGAGATTTATACATCACTTGAAAGCTGAATACATAATCTTTCCATTGATGTGTGGTTTGTTAGGACAATATTTGGCCAACTATTGAAAATCTGAATCTGAGGGTGCAAAAAAATCTAGAAAATCTCCTTTAAAGTTGTTCAAATGAAGTCCTTAGCAATGCATATTACTACTAATAGGATATTTTTGATATAGACTATTGATATATATATATATATATATATATATATATATATATATATATATATATATATATATATATATATATATATGAATTTTGAATTTTACTAACTATCTTCATGGAACATGATCTTAATATCTAATGATTTTGATTTTTGGCATAAAAGAAAAATTGATAATTTTGACCCATACAATGTATTGTTGGCTAATTTCTGAAATATACCCATGCGACACATGACTGGTTTTGTGCTCCAGGCTCATATTATGATGATTTGCTGCTAAAGACAATTTTATGATTATTATCATTGCCAAAAAGAGTACACAATTTTCAGGATTCTTTGATGAATAGAAAGCTCTCTAGAACAGCATTTACTTGAAATATAATCATTTGTAACATTATCAATTATAAATTTTTATCAATTTAATGTGTCCTTGCTGAATAAAAAGAATTTATTTCTTATGGCATCAGTAATTATATGTATTGCTAGTTCATGTTAATGCATTAACCAGTGTTGACAAATGGACGTTATTATAAAGTGATAGCATTATGTTGCTCTTTCTTTGTGGCTGTCTGTTTTTAGATAACATTGACTTAACTTTGGTAATAGTATTTGCTATCTTTTCATTTCTGTCTTTCAAATGCTCTTTTCGCCTTGTTTAGCTTATTCAGCACTTTTCTAACTTGCCGTTGCTCTTGGTTTTCCAGATTCACCTTCACATTTATGAATCTAATCTGTAATGTTGATTTAGGTGGGTTCATGCATCACCAGCGACAGTGCTTCAGTGATTCCATGCAACATTATGTGCCAAAAGCAGAAGAAATATAATCCAATACAGGTTTATACACTCATATACAGAACCATTCATATTTCCCCCTTCTTTTTCTTTTAGAGTAAGCCCAGTTAAAAGAGAGTAAGCTGAGGCAGATAATGCATCTAAATGTCAGGTCACAGAACACTGGCTTACATGGAGGAGCTCTATTATTTGCTGTGTTTAAAAATAAATGCAGGCAACAGACCTATATGACGCACCAGAACTGCATTCAAAGGCATTCACAATGACTGAGGCCAAACAATGGAAAGACATATTGTGAGTTAAGCACCACAAGCGTCTGCTGCATGTTGCTTATTACCACAGACAATAATTAATTTTCAGTGTATATAAACAAATGGGAAACATGTTCACGGTAAATAAACAAATAATAGAAGCACAACATGCATATGCACTTACAATATGCTGTTTTATACACTGTAAAATCTAAGTTTAAAGCATGCAAACCGATAAAAAAACAAAACAAGACAAGTGAAATAGGAATAGTATGCTGTGTTAACAAATGCTTAGTTAGTCAAAGTCAAAGTCAAGTCAAAGTCAGCTTTATTGTCAATTCTGCCATACGTACAGTACATACATACAGAGAATTGAAATTCTATGACTCTCAGACCCTAGGTGCCTAACAACAACAAAAAAACAATAACAATAACAACAAAAGTTTAACAGTAACAACAACAGAAGAAAGATTAAAAAAAGATGGATAAAGTGAATTATAGAGGTAAAGTGGCGATGGCAAATAGTGCAAACAATGGTAACAATAGTGCAATTTCAGATTTAAGTCAGTGCAGGTATAAAATAAAATTATAAGAGTGTGTGCAAAAAAAGAGTCTGTAAGAGGGGAGACCAATTCCTCAGCAGGCGCCGTACCACACAGTGATGCAGCTGGTCAGAATGCTCTCGATGGTGCCTCTGTAGAAGGTGCGCATGATGGGGGCTGGGGCTTCGGCTCTTCTCAGCTTGCGGAGAAAGTAGAGTCGCTGCTGTGCTTTCTTGGTCAGTGCTGTGGTGTTGGCGGTCCAGGAGAGGTCCTCTGTGATATGTGCACCCAGAAATTTGGTGCTCCTCACCCTTTCCACGGTCACACCGTTGATGGTCAGAGGAGCGTGCTGGGTGTGCATTCTCCTGAAGTCAACAACAATCTCCTTCGTCTTCTCCACGTTCAGAGAGAGATTGTTGTCGCCACACCACCTGGCCAGGTGGCTCACCTCGCTCCTGAAGTTTGTCTCATCATCGTTGCTAATGAGACCAACTACGGTCGTGTCGTCCGCAAACTTGATGAAGAGATTGCTGTTGTGTATGGGTGTGCAGTCATGTGTCAGCAGAGTGAAAAGGAGGGGGCTCAACACACATCCCTGAGGGGCTCCAGTGTTCATGATGATGGAGCTGGATGAGTTACTGCCGAACCGAACTGCCTGAGGTCTTCCCGTCAGGAAGTCCAGCAACCAGTTGCACATCGATGTGCTGAGTCCCAGCTGTGACAGTTTTTTTGAGTGAGCTGTAGAGGGATGATTGTATTGAATGCTGAACTAAAGTCTATGAACAGCATTCTGACATAAGTGTCTTTATTTTCCAGGTGAGTGAGTGCTGAATGGACGGTGGTGGCGATGGCGTCATCGGTCGAGCGTTTAGACCGATATGCAAATTGGTAGGGGTCCAGGGAGGGGGGGAGGACAGACTTAATGTGGTGCATGACTAGCCGCTCAAAGCACTTCATAAGGATGGGGGTAAGTGCGACTGGACGGTAGTTGTTGAAGCAGGATGGAGATGATTTCTTAGGGACTGGAATGATGGTGGTTGCTTTGAAGCATGTGGGGACGACAGCTTGACTCAGTGAGATGTTGAAGATGTCTGTGAAGACATCAGTGAGTTCCTCTGCACAGTCTCTCAATACACGTCCAGGAATGTTGTCAGGACCTGGAGCTTTGCGTGCGTTAACCCTGCTGAGGGATCTTCTCACGCTGTCCCTGGGCAGTGACAACATCAGGTCATCGGGAGGAGGTGGTGACTTCTGTGCAGTGGTGCTGTTGTGAGCTTCAAAGCGAGCAAAGAAAGTGTTCAGCTCATTCAGCAGGGGGGTGGAGCTGTCACATGTCCGTGCAGGGGGCTTATATCTGCTTAAATCTGTGATGGTCTGAATACCCTGCCACAGGCTCCTTGTGTCTCTGCTGTCGCTGAAACGGTGGGCTATCCTCCTGGAGTACTGTCTCTTAGCCTTCCTGATGCCGCGTGACAGGTTGGCCCTTGCTGTCCTCAGGCCCACCTCATCTCCAGCTCTGAAGGCAGCGTTACGCGTCTTCAGAAGTCTGTAGACATTTCCTGTCAGCCACGGTTTTTGGTTTGGCCAGACGGTGATGGTCTTTGTGACTGTTACATCCTCAATGCACTTGGTGATATAAGAAGTAACAGTCTCTGAGTCGCTGAAACGGTGGGCTATCCTCCTGGAGTACTGTCTCTTAGCCTTCCTGATGCCGCGTGACAGGTTGGCCCTTGCTGTCCTCAGGCCCACCTCATCTCCAGCTCTGAAGGCAGCGTTACACGTCTTCAGAAGTCTGTAGACATTTCCTGTCAGCCACGGTTTTTGGTTTGGCCAGACGGTGATGGTCTTTGTGACTGTTACATCCTCCATGCACTTGGTGATATAAGAAGTAACAGTCTCTGAGTACTCCTGGAGGTCTGTGGTGTTGTGGTAGGTTGCAGCCTGTTTAAACATGTCCCAGTCAGTGGTGTCGAAGCAGTCTTGAAGAGCCTCTGATGACCCTTCAGGCCAGACTTGAATCTGCTTCTGGACTGGTTTGGTGGCTTTCACAAGTGGTCTGTATGCTGGCATTAACATAACAGTGATGTGATCTGAAGCACCAAGGTGGGGGAGGGGAAGGGCTTTGTAAGCTCCTTTCTGTGTAGTGTACACAAAGTCCAGAGTGTTTTTACCACGTGTTGGGAAGTCAATGTGTTGATGAATTTTTGGAAGCACACTCTTTAAGTCTGCATGGTTAAAATCTCCAGCCAAGATGAGAAAAGCATCTGGGTGGGCTGTCTGCTGATCGCTGATGTGTTTATAAAGATTATTTAGTGCCTCACTCCTGTTGTTGTTGGAGCTGGGGGGGATGTATACAGCAACAAGTATAATAGCTGAATATTCCCGCGGTAGATAAAACGGCCGACATTTAATAATCATAAACTCCACCAGTGTTTGCAGACCACAACAGCATCGCGGCACCACGCATCATTGGTGTAAACACAGAGTCCGCCGCCGCGGGTCTTACCTCCCTCGACGGGCACTCTGTCCACCCGATGGCATGTGCGCTGATGCGCTGATCGCGCTGATCGAGCTAGTTAGTATAGTTCACTTACAGAGTTCTAGTAACTAAAAAACAAAAACAAAAACTGTAGAGAGTACTTGATAATTTACTTTAGATTTACTCTTGACTTAGTATAGCTACCATTGTCGTTACCATCATCGTGTTTTGCAAGTCTGTGTGTAACTCAAGCATTATCAATTACACTGTAAAAATGCTGGGTTAAAAACAACCCAAGCTGGGTTGATCACCATAATGGTGGTTTTTGTTTTGTTTTGTTTTGTTTGTTTTTTGCTTGACAAAATGGCACTTAAACCAATCCATAAATCTTAACTGGGGTTTTCTGAGTAAACAAGGTATAGTATGTGAATAGTACCGATTACTAGATTTTTTCAATTAAGATAACACATTAAGTAAAGTTACCTAAAAAGTATTAGTTAGAATCACTGTTGGATTTTACAGTGTACTATAATGCTGTTATGAATGTATAACCATGACATTTAAATCTTAGCATGAGACTGGTGTGACAGAATCACTGTCTTGGCTGTTGTTCGTCCATCATTGTGTCTCAATCAAATTGACTGTATACTTTCAACCCCAGCTGTCTAAAGAGCACCATGTGTTACTTCTCCTGACCATATTGCAAAAGAGCAGCTACAAAGACAGATTCCGAGACAATAACTGTAAATGTCAAGCGTGATGCTCATAAGCCCTGGGCCTGAGACGTCACAGCGGGCTTGTGTTATTCCCATGATCCCCAGGCTTTGGCACGCTTATCAAACTGACGCCCTGCAAACCGACTCAACCTGACTGAGACCCTGAGCGACAGATTATCACAGAAGGTCACAGGGACATAAATGTGTTTCCCCGTAAGTGTGGGAATCAGGCCTCCATACGGTGTGTGTGTGTGTGTGTGTGTGTGTGTGTGTGTGTGTCCATGTCAGATGGTAGCTTTTTTATTCCATGATAACTGTGAGGTAAATCTGTTTCTCAGATGCTGTATCCTTAAAAAATGTTACTGGTTTAAAACACCATTAAGTGTAATGGTCAGCATGTGGCATGCTGTGATTTACTCCTCCCTATTAAAAGCAAACAAATACACTGGACATCTATGGGTCATGTGTACTGGGTGTTTTTTATTAATTCTTATATAAATAATTGCTTTCTTTGAGCTGTAATGGTTATTTTGTAAAATGTATTCCACTGCAAACTATAATATAATATATGTTAAGACACTGTAAATAAAACAAAGATTATTGGAGTATGTTTTACTAGAAAATACTATTCCAGTCTTTCTACTTCAATACAGTATTTCACATTTAATTCAATGTGAAAATTTGATTCTTTACTTGCAATTTCTGAGTGACAATTGTTGACAAAAATCTAATTTGTTTTTGCAGAAAACATGCTTTCCATTTTTAATTTATAATTTATTCTGTTAAATTATGCATTGTAACACAATCTAAATCTCTTCCACTGGCAGATTTTATTTTACTTATTTATTGCTTATTTTAAAGTAGAAACAAGTACAAAAATATGCTAGTATTGCTTAAAATCAATACAAAAAATAATTTACTGATCATATGTTTTCATGAAGCAGACAAATATATATTTTTAGCTTTCTATGCAATACTAATGGCTAAATAATAAACACCCTATAATTCCTCAATGACGTTATATTCACCTCAAATTCATAATCATAATCATCTATCTCGAATGAATGTAACACACATTATGCAAGATAATTTCACAAACACTCTAACAGATTAAATATCCACACTGGTGGGCGGGACCATCGCTAGCAGGGTGGAAGGTGGGGATGAGTCTAGGGGCCCTGCGATATCATGCAAGGGTTGCATTTCCATGATTTTACTTTTGATTGAAGGTTATGGAAGACTGGAAAAGACTATACAAGTAGTGTATGGGACCCTTGAGAAGACCTTCTGTAGCCAATAGCTCTAAACCTGTAGCTTTTGACTGCATTCAAAGGGCTAAGCAGGGTTAAGACTGTCTTAGCTGGTTTAGTCTGGTCAAACATGGTCTCCCAGACTGGCAAAGATGGTTTCAGTTGGTTGGTCACTTGGTTGGTCAGCTGGTCTCCCAGTGTGACCATCTAAAGAAGTGTCCAAACCCCTCTAAAACCAGCTTGTGACCAGGCTGGAAGACCACACTGAGGAAAAAAAGTAACCTAAAATTACAGAATCAACCTAAATATATTAGGTCACAGCAACAAAACTACATTTAAAGGTATAGAAATAGCTCTTTAACATAACAATTGCAGGTTATGACTTTTTAAAGTGCAGCTAAGACCAGCCAACCAGGTTAGGCTTGTTTTAGCTCAGAGGTCTTCAACCCTGCTCCTGGGGACCCACTGTCCTGCAGAGTTTAGCTCCAACCCTAATCAAAGACAGCTGAAGCTAATCAAGCTCTTCAGCATCACTTGTTGAAAATACACAGGCAGGTGTGCTGAAGCAGGTTGGACTGCTTGGACAGTTGAAACTTTGCAGGACAGTGGGTCCCCAGGAGCAGAAGACCTCTGGTTTAGCTTATTGTTCCCTCTTTCTTCAGCAGAATGGCTAGTACCACAAATATGGCAATATCCAAAATCCTTGTCCTTGTGAGGATTTTTTTCCCCTTGTGAGTAAAAACAGCTTATAAATCATACTAAGTGCACTGTAAAAAAAGTTTCAACTTAAAAAGTAAGTGCTGCCTTAAGAATTTGGGCCCTATTTTAATGATCTGAGCTCATGGTCTGAAGCTCATGGCGCAGGTGCACTTAAGGCGTGTCCGAATCCAATTTTGCTAGTTTAACGACGGGAAAAACAGTCGGCGTGCCTGACGCATGGTCTAAAAGGGTTGTCCCTCGTCTCTTAATGAGTCATGGGTGTGTTTAGGGTGTAACGTGCAATAAACCAATCAGCGTCTCGTCTCCCTTTCCCTTTAAAAGCCAGTTGCGCTCGCACCATGGCGGATTTGCTATTTACATGTGAGCGGAAAGACTGAACGCTTCTCCTTAAATATTTAAACGTGTGTGCTTCTGCAGGTCCCTGTGTGTGTAATAAGCAGAGTGTACGCAAGTTGTGCACCGTCTATAGGCTCATATTACTAACACACCCTTTAAATAGCACACAAAATACTGCGCTATTGACTTTAGAGCAGGTTTGTGTTGGTCAATGGTGCAGTCGTTTTCAGTTCCTCACAATAGCAACACTCCAGCAATGCTCCTGAACACACCTGGTGTTCAGACCAGACGCCCATGGGTGAACAGATGTGCCAGTGCATTTGATATTTAAACAATGTGAACATGAGAACTGTGTTGAACTGAAACTACTAGCAAAAAACACTTGCGTCGCGCCTGGAGTCACATTGTGCCGGGTGTATGATAGGGCCCTTTAAGTTTAGTCAACCTGAGTGAGTTGACTAAACTTAAAATGTTAAGGCAGCACGAACACTTACTTTTTTGAGTTGAAACAACAATATGAAAATGCAGAAAGTTTTCTGTGATGGATAGGTTTAGAGGGCAGAATATACAGTTTATACAGTATAATTATGTCTATGGAATGTCCCCATAAAACATGAAAACCCAACGTGTGTGTTTGTGTGCGTACGTGCGTGTGTTCACTCACCAGTGTCCTGGTCACAGAGCTGTTCACAGGGGTCAGTTGTCCTCTGACCGCAGTAGTCTCTCACCCACTGTGTGGACGAGTTGGTCTGGTAGTACAGGGTCAGTTTGGCTGGATTTAACCAGTTGGAGACATCCAGATAACTGCCCATGCTTACCACAAAACTGCTTCCTATATTAAAAAAAACACAAACGTTTCGCATTTATCATGGCCATCAAGAACAGCACACAACATTCCTTACACGTCCTACACTGAAAATAAAAAAAATGGTAACAATATAAACAATGTTCACTCCGAAATTGCTAGTACATGTCACAAATAGTTACAAAGAAACTCTAAATAACACTTTTAATTTAATGGCATTTTGAAGTAGAAAGACTGAAATGGTATTTGTACAGTTTAGCTGTCAGGCACAATGAACAAACTGCTCATTTCCATACGAGAAAAAAAAAGTACATTTTTGCATGCTTGTTTGTTGTTGTTGGCTTTCATATTTGATGCATCCGGCTTTTATGGCTCATATAGTATATAGTGAGAATATAGAGCTCAAATTAAACATCTAAAGATCTCCAGACCTCTCTTGCAGTTGCTAAGACTAGACTAGTGTTAGTCCTCCATCAAACAAACATGGACAGAACAGAGAAAGCTGCTGCTCTTCAATAACATTGCTATCAAAGCCCAGACCTCTCCCCAAAGCAGAATTAAACCCGTTTATAAATGTGTTTCTCCTTCTCTCTGTGTCCATCATCTCTCTGTGATGTATTGCTCAGGGTGACGTGTACACCTGTCCTGTTCTGCTAATGTGTGAATTCAGCACTTCCCAAAGATAAGGACAACTTAAATTAAATTGCTTTGCTGCTTCATAATCCTCTCTGTCGTCTTAAACGCGAGACCAGAGGCTGAGCGGGACGTGTGGACGCCTGCCAGACTGACACCCACTCAGGGACGCCCAGAAGCTGCACAGAGACACAGGGATTTAACACAGCGTGGCAGCTTTTGTGACTAAACTTTACTACACGCCAATGTAACGAGATGCAACAAGAACAACGTTTAGAACTGCTGGAGAAAAATACCAGACAAGCTGAACATTCAACACATATCTGGGGAGGAAGCACAATATTGTTTTGTTGGCTACATAAAATGAAGCAACATTGTGAGTATCAAATTATTTAATGTACTTTGTGGTTACAGTTTATTCCGACGGTCCACTTTAGACATTCTAATAACTTTAAGTAACTTTGTACCTACATATCAACTAACTCTCATTTGAGTATTAGTAGACTGTCTGTTTAATATCTGCTAACTCTTTATTTTGATGCTCATCAACAGATGTTCTACTGACTATAAGTGACTTTCCAACTACATGTCAAATTATTCTATTAACCTGAACCCATAACCTAACAGTTTACTAATAGTCTAATGAGAGTAAAGGCTGATTTATACTTATGCGTCATTGTCTGTGTCAACGTGCAATTACACATGCAGACCACTAGTAGTTTTAGCCTGACGCAGTTCTCATGTTCACGTCCAGCTCCACGGTGTTTAAATATCAAATGCACTGGCGCATCTGTTCACCCATGAGCATCTGGTCTGAACACCAGGTGTGTTCAGGAGCATTGTTGGAGTGTTGCTATTTTGAGGAATTGAAAACGACTGCACCATTGACCAACACAAACCTGCTCAAACCTGCTCTAAAGTCAATAGCGTAGTATTTTTGTGTTATTTAAAGGGTGTGTTAGCAATATGAGCCTATAGGCGAGAGCACACCGCGCGTACATTCTTCTTATTACACACACAGGGACGCGCAGCAGCACACACACATTTTTAAATATTAAAAATAAAAGGATTCCTCTCTGGAGAAGCGTTCAGTCTTTCCGCTCACATGTACATAGTGAATCCTCCATGGTGCGAGCGCAGCTGGCTTTTAAAGGGAAAGGGAGATGAGACTCTGATTGGTTTATTGCACGTTACGCCCAAAACACACCCATGACTCATTAAGAGACTAGGGACAACCCTTTTGGACCATGTGCCTGACACGCCGACCGCTTTTTCCGGTCGTTAAACTAGCAAAAGTGGATTCAGACACGCCTTAAGTGCACCTGTGCTGTGAGCTTCAGACCATGAGCTCAGATCGTTAAAATAGGGCCCTATGAGTGTGTGTATGTATAGCCCTAATTAAGAACATTATTAACAGCCAAGCAGCTACTGCCATATATACAGTGACAGTTTCTTTATTTTTATTATTATTTTTTTATTTACACCATACATATAATTCCAATGGATGCACTTAAAATGAAGAAGAAAGAGCTGCTGTGTGCAGAGCATTTTATAATCCTCATAAACAGGAAGGCTATGGCATAAGCTAAATATACAGCTAAGAGCAGTGAACTATGTCTGAAATGAGTTTGACAAAAGAGGGGGTTTCAGAGAAACTGTGTGTGTGTGTGTGTGTGTGTGTGTGTGTGTGTGTGTGTGTGCGTGCGTGCGTGCGTGTGAACATTTCGGGAAAAAAAATCGGATGACCTTCTGAATCCACGCTAAGAACGATCAGCTGCAGAGCGTCAGTGAACAGTTTAATTAGAAACCCGATGCTGGTGATGACGGTGACCTCTTCAAACCTCAGACTAATGTAAGATATATAAATTAATATATTAATTATACAACAGTTGCAGAAGTTACATGCAAAGCATGGTCTTATACAAGTGATTTTACATTTTAGTTTGTTTGCATCATTCTAAAAAAAAAAAAAAACACACACACAACAGATGGAGCATATGACCCTCAGCAAACCTGTACATATGACAGATCACCTAGACCTCATGCTCTCTAAATTAAGATATTATAGGTCCTGGAATGCATGTGTAAGTGTGTCTGAGAGATAAAGAGTTAAAACCTGTTCATATGTAATTAATTATGCTGTTTAATATGTATTTTGAATTATGCATTACATTGTGTTTTAGGGTTGAAGGAAATGTCTGTGAATACTGTGTGTGTGTGTGTGTGTGTGTGTGTGTGTGTGTGTGTGTGTGTGTGTGTGTGTGTGTGTGTGTGTGTGTGTGTGTGTCCACTTAACTATATTTTGGTGACTAATTTGTACCCAGATGCGAGCTAAACCAGAACATTTCCTCATTTGTAAAATAAATAAATACAGAAATAAAGTCAATACAGTTTTTCTTTTTAATTCATTTTTTGTGCTAAAAAGGCAGCATGTTTTCTGTTAAGGGTGTGCATATATAATTACAGTATAATTACATGTGAAGACACATCATGGCCATATTCCAGGATGGAGCATGATAAATCATTTTCACCTCTGAGTCCAGATCTTAAATTCACTGAAAGTCTTTGGGATGTGCAAAAGTGTTCACACCCTTTCATAATTATGTAGTTCATTTTTAGAATGAATTAAAATGAAGGCACTGAGGGATTGCACTGTCAATACAAGATCTTGACCAAAAATGAATGCACCTCTTGATGGAAATAAATGCTGTGAGGTTATTTCCATCAAGAGGTGCATCATGTATTTGGTCCAGATCTTGTATTGACAAGGCAATCCCTCAGTGCCTTCATTTTAATTCATTCTAAAAATGAACTACATAATTATGAAAGGGTGTGAACACTTTTGCACTTTGGTTATTTTGAAAATTTTCACTTTGGTTTTCAGTGCCATTGCATAAGTCATTTTTACATTAAAGGCACACAAGTTCTGATTTAATGTCATCTAATTTATTTACATCACAAAAACCATCTGTTTTTAACAGACTATTATTATGCTGACGATACTAGCTCTATATTTCTTTGCTCCCTGACGAAATTTACTAATTTGCAAAATTAACAGAATGCATTGCTGATATAAAAAAACTGGATGACTGCAACTTAATTCTGAAAAAATCAGAGATTCTAATTATTGGATCAAAAACCTCTGCACAGTAACCTAGAATACTATCTATCACTTGATGGCTGCTCTGTCAAGTCCTCCAAATCCTGTCAAGTATGATCACATTAGCCCGGTTCTGTCAACACTGCATTGACTCCCTATTTAACATCGTATAAATTAAAAAATCTTGCTAATTATTTACAAAGCACTAAATGGTTTAGCTCCCCAGTACTTGAGCGAGCTCTTAACGCATTATACTCCATCACGTCTATTACAATCTCAAATCTCTGGCCAGTTGATAATACCTAGAATATCAAAATCAACTGCAGGCGGTCGATCCTTTTCCTATTTAGCACCTATCTTTAACTTGGCATACACATATCGCATTAACGATTTCTATAATTCAAATCAGTAAATGATTGTTAGGCTGCTTTAACTAGGTCAGTCGGAACCGGGAACACTTCCCATAACACCTGATGTTACATCATAAGAAGAATGGCATCTACGCTAATGTTAGTCTCTCTGTTTATCCCGAGGTTTATAGAAGTCAGCTGGATCCAGATCAGATGGTGGACCTGCTCAGATGGTGGACCTGCACCTAGACATGACCACAACTCATCCCTGAAGTGTCAGCAGAGGCTGTGTCAACTAGACTCTCCTCTGTGACACCTCCTTCACTTCACTTCACAAAAATTCTATTTTGGTTAAAAATGGTGTCGTGTGAGTGGCCCCAAAGTAAATGACTAAAGATATTTTACACCCGAAATGAATCAACATTTCTTTAGCTGGCCAATAACTTTTTTTCTAGAGCTGCTGTACAGCCAAAACAATCTCTTCTTCAAGTTCTTATCATCACTGAAAAGCTGCTTTGAAACAATGTGTATTGTAAAAAGCACTATATAAATGAAGGTGACGTGACGTGTGTGTGTGTGTGTGTGTGTGTGTGTGTGTGCACCCTACTCCAGTCTTTACACAGATTAATCACTCAGTTCTAACAATAACCCTCATAATGAGGTTCCAGCAAGCAGGTAAAAGGCACAATTAGACAGTAATAATATATGGCACACATACAGTAGCAATATGGTGCCCAGGTGGTATCTGCAATTTAGGTCATCTCAATACAAGCACCTGCAGTCTCCCTATTCTCATTCTGTTTACACCAATCTGATGAAGATCATTCAAGACAGGTTCAAAATATATGTCTCGCAGACAGATCATCTCACAGCATTTATTAACAGAAAACTGTTCTGTACTGTATGTGTGTGTGTTTCGGTCATGTTTGTTCTCTGAGGGTTAAACAGCTGACAGCATCTGTGACAGATGGTCCAGTATCTCTGGACTGCAGCATCAGCATCACATGGCTTTAATTGGAGGTTTCTGCAGGACAGAAGATGCTCTTCAGCAGCTGAATGTCTTCTGACCTCTGCTCTCTCTCACCATTGTGCAGAATCGCTGTGGCGCGCTGATACAATGAGGCATATCTTACTGATATCTTGCTTTCTTATAAAAGTTTAAAGGGTTAGCTCATCTAAAAATGAAAATTCTTTCATCAATTAATCACTCATGTCGTTCCAAATCCATAAGACTTTTGTTCATCTTTGAAACACAAATGAAGATATATTTAATGGAATCCGAGGCATTTTTGACCCTCCATTGAAAGCATTTTCACCCAAATCTCTAAACATTCATAAAAAGATCGTAAAATAAACCCATATTAATCGAGCTGTTCACATTTAAACATGTTTTTGTATTGCTGAAGTGAATCTACTGTAATGCAGTAAAATGCACTACAATAAAAGGCTCCTAATGGTATTGAAATAACGTTCATGACATTCTTGAAAGGTTCTGTGAGATGTACATTGCTCACCATCAGCGATGAAGTGTTCAGGAACGTGGAGCGTGACCTTGACGGTGAGTGGACATGACGTCTGTGTGCCGTACACGACCGCCACCACACATGTGCAGACGGTGATCAGTGTTAACGTGGCTTTGCTCATGGGACTCTGTGGGCATCCTGTGGGAACAGACAGAAGAACATGATTATACGGATCCATCTCATGTGGCACATCACATGACATCACAGCTCTTGCCCACTCACCATCAAATGGACCCCTCGCTAAGCCCTACCTTCCACCATTATTAGACAAGCATTTGCTCTTTCTTTAATATACACTACTATATACACTATACACTACTTTAATATACACAGATTATTTTTCAAAGTTGTCTTTTATGCTCACCCTGCATTTATTTGATCATACAGTAAAAAAAAAAAAACAGTAATAGTGAAATATCATAACAATGTATACAAATATAGCTGCAAGCAGCAATTATCAGGGCCAAGTTCAAAAAAGGAACAATGTGACATGCAAACATGGATGGTAGCTTGAGAAAAATGTCAACAAAAAAGTAATTAAAGATGTTTTTAGATTATTTTAGTCAAAATGGCTGAAAAATCACAAATACAATAACTGTAATATGATTAACTTGCCTATCACTTTTGACCAATAGGTGGTGCTGTTATCAAATGATTATGGCATGGTAAGCGTGAGGTGACAATGACACATAATTATGTCAATATGCCAAAGATCTGTGGATGCATTACTTGAGAACGGGTAGGTCATCAAAAAGCTTTTGATACATTTTTTTTCTTTTTTTTTTTGCCACCATGGTCTGAAGATAATCTGAGCCAATTTTGGTGAAAATCAGACCAATGGTCTAGGAGGAGTTCAAAAAAGTAGGTTTTCAAAGAAATTCAAAATGGCAGATAGAAAGTTCAAGAAAATATGGCATAATTGGTGTCATTGTTCTCGGCATGACCAAAGGAATCTATCAAGACCAGTTTAAAAATGAATCAAAAGTTATTAGCGTTTTTGGAAATGTAATTACCTTTGACCACAAGGTGTCACCGTCTCAAAATGTTTTGATTACCTTCAGGGTATGGTCCTGATGACAAATGCCAAGTTTCATAACGATACGCATTCTTAAAATACAGCATTTTAGGACAAAATTCAAAATGGCCGACACCCACAATAGCCAATATAGGGTATCATATCACTCAAAGTTTTATGATTTTTGAGCAAACCATTCAAAAGTTATAAGCAAAAAAGGCCATTTTTCATATATTCTGACCAGTAGGTGGCGCTGTGCCGAAACACTGCATGTAGATGCATGTTTGTGATAACATGTACCAAGTTTGGTCTCAATATGCTAAAGCGTTGCAGAGATGCAGCCTCGCATCCAATTTGGCGTGCTCTTCGTCAAATTCATTTGTGAATTATTCAAGTTGGGTTTGAAAATTTGAATTGTAGTCCTTATGGTTCAGAAGTTATTTGCATAAATGTAAGTGAAACTTTGGACAGTTGGTGACGCTAGAGGGATTGAGTTAGACACTCTAAATTTGCTGTGGTGAATGTTTAAACTGTCCTCTATCAGTGTGCCAAATTTCATAACTTTTACCATACGGTTATATGGGCTGCCATGGACTCCCATGGTGGAAGAAAATTAATGGGCACAATAGGTGCCATCGCACCATTCGGCGCTTGCCCCTAATAGCCGTTTTCTATGTGATTATCTTTTAAAATGTATTTATTCCCCTGATCAAAGCTGAATTTTCAGCATCATTACTCCAATCTTCAGTGTCACATGATCTTTTAAATGCAATTTAATGCACCCTTGCTGAATAAAGGAATCAATAGATTTTTGACTGAACTGCTCAGAGACCTGGGTTGAAGATCCAAATGCAGCTTTACTTTACTTTAGAATTGCATATAACAAGCACACGGTCAAACAATCCAAATTAGCAGCCATACAGAAAACGTAGGCAAAAGGGTAATCCAGGAAACAGGCAGAGAATCAAAAAACCAAGACACAAGAAACACAGTTTAACAACATACAAGACTTTGCAAAGAATGAGTTGAAAACACAGGGCTTATATAGGCAGAGCTTAACAGGATAATGAGACACAGGTAATCAAGTAATCAAACATGATCAGTCCAGGCAATGGGTTATGGGAACTGAAGTTCATGATGGGAAAGCAAGGGAGTCAGGAGGAGTGCCCTCTGGTGGAGATCAAGTACATACAGTGAACAGCTCTAATGTAACAATAACACAAGAAAAGACAAGTGTCCCAATGTTTTCTGAGGACAGCCTGTCTATAAATTGAATCCTTGAGCTCCCTGTAGAGTAGACGTGGGAGTGAGAGTGTTTATTCCCATGTCTCAAAGCTCAGTGATGACGATTTGATTTATGTAACAGAAAGAATAGCTTAACAGGAGCACTTTATCTGCGAGACAGAGGTTAAACCAGCTTATGTCCTCCTCTGTGTCTGAAACATCCACATATAGTGAGAAATTACAAACAGGGCCTGACAACCTTAGTGAAGATCAGATGCTTTGGATATCCTTCAGGATAAAGTCTGCAATAATGAACAGGTAATAATTAATACTGGCACCTGCTCTGAAATGTTATTATTATCAACATATTCATTACCTTTTACAAACAAATAAATTTTCAATTTGTTTTATGCTTTAATTAGCTTAGTTTAAAAGTCCTTGTTAAGACTTGGCTGATTTATTTATTTATGCAGAGAAACATACCAGAGTTAGCCTAAAAATAATATATAAAATAACAGTTGCTTGGAAACTGTGCTAAGATACACCCGGCGAAGTGTTTTAGAGGGCCTGGTGGGGTGAAATAAAGAGTGAAAGTAACTCTCTTTAAGCAAACTTCAAGAAGCTGAGCTTTCTGTAGGCTGCATCCAAACATCTCACAGATGCTAGCGTTTGTTTTGTTGCCGCTCCTCTGAGGGGTCACACCTGGCTTCTTCTTCACAGTGCAACATTCACGGTATCCCACATCTCTTCCACAACAATCTGTTCAGCGTACAGCACACGATTATTAGCACAATCTCAAATGGGGAGATCAAGAAGATATTTTCAAAAACCAGATGATGGACGCTGACCAAGTGGATTAGAAACAGGTGGACACAGGTAAACAAAAATGAAATTAAGTCACCATCTGGAAGAGATCTTAAACTCATGAGTAACTGGGCCACTTTCAGACAACAAAAAGATGATACTGAACGCATATTATTTCAGAGATCTTAATGTGTATGTGATGCATAGTGTATCTTAAAATAAAACATTATTTCACAAGACTTTACAGTAAGGTCCCATTAGTAATGCATTAACAAACATTAACAATGAGCAATAAATCTGGTACATTAATATCTGTGTATTAATCTAAAATTAGTTAATAAAAACTAATTTGTTGTGATTTTAATAATGTGTTAGTAAATTACCATTAACTAAGATTAATAAATGCTTTAGAAGTCTTTTTAATTGTTAGCATGTTAATTAGCAGGACACATTTAAACAGGTCTGAAAAACAGAAGACTGAAGCTTTTTTAAATCTTTATATTATGCCTTGTATATTTTATTTTATGTATTTTTATACAACTGTTACTTTGTTACAGCTGTTTTTATGAGTGAGTCGTTGAATTATTCGAATTATGTTCAAAAATCGTTTTCTGTGTCTTCTTTGGTGTTGCAACAGTTCTGTGATTTGAAACTATTTTCATTGGCAGTATAAAACAATTTGGCAACACTGTCTAAAATGCAAGGTGCTTAATATTAACTTACTGAAGTACTGTTTAAAAGCAATTTCACTTTGCACTCATTGTTACTCCTATCTGAAGATCTGAATGTCATATTTTGTCAAGATATTTATAAAAAATGCAGTTATGTTGAATGTTTTTGATCTACTAAAAATAACCAACTCATAAAAGTAATTCTTTGGGAATCGGGCTAACACTGACCACAATGCATTTTTTGGTCTGTAGAAGAAATCATTGTCACAGTACTTAATAATGCACACACACAGACACACACACAGCGCACATCCAGGGCACGAAGCTCCCGTTCCACCACATCCCAAAGATGCTCTATTGGGTTGAGATCTGGTGACTGTGTGGGCCATTTTAGTACAGTGAACTCATTGTCATGTTCAAGAAACCAATTTGAAATGATTCGAGCTTTGTGACATGGTGCATTATCCTGTTGGAAGTAGCCATCAGAGAATGGGTACATGGTGGTCATAAAGGGATGGACATGGTCAGAAACAATGTTCAGGTAGACCGTGGCATTTAAACAATGCCCAATTGGCACTAAGGGGCCTAAAGTGTGCCAAGAAAACATCCCCCACACCATTACACCACCACCACCAGCCTACACAGTGGTAACAAGGCATGATGGATCCATGTTCTCATTCTGTTTACGGCAAATTCTGACTCTACCATCTGAATGTCTCAACAGAAATCGAGACTCATCAGACCAGGCAACATTTTTCCAGTCTTCAACTGTCCAATTTTGGTGAGCTCTTGCAAATTGTAGCTTCTTTTTCCTATTTGTAGTGGAGATAAGTGGTACCCGGTGGGGTCTTCTGCTGTTGTAGCCCATCCGCCTCAAGGTTGTGCGTGTTGTGGCTTCACAAATGCTTTGCTGCATACCTCGGTTGTAACGAGTGGTTATTTCAGTCAAAGTTGCTCTTCTATCAGCTTGAATCAGTCCGCCCATTTTCCTCTGACCTCTAGCATCAACCAGGCATTTTCACCCACAGGACTGCCACATACTGGATGTTTTTCCCTTTTCACACCATTCTTTGTAAACCCTAGAAATGGTTGTGCATGAAAATCACAGTAACTGAGCAGATTGTGAAATACTCAGACCGGCCCGTCTGGCACCAACAACCATGCCACGCTCAAAATAGTTCAACATAATTTTGTTATGGACACAAAACACAAGAATATTGTCTATTAATAAAGTGATATGGTGCAAAAAACATTTAATAGGATTGTTTTGAAAATGGTTTATTCAATATTTCAATGTGTGAATTATTAGAAGTAACACATAGGGCCCTATTTTATCGATCTGAGGGCATGGTCTGAAGCTCATGGCACAGGTGCTCTTAGGGCATGTCTGAATCCACTTTTACTAGTTTAACAACGGGAAAAAAATGGTTGGTGCTCCCAGCGCATGGTCCAAAAGGGTTGTACCGAGTATCTCAGAGTCATGGGCGTGAAATTAACCAATCAGAGTCTCATCTCCCATTCCCTTTAAAAGCCAGTTGTGCTCGCACCAAGGCGGATTCACTATTTACATGGAGGAAAGACTGAACGATTCTCGAGCAAACCATCTACGGGAAAAAAGCCAGATTCCACCAAAGCTCCCTGAGCATATGACATGTAGGCATGTTTATATTTATGTACAAAATAACAATCTTTTACATTTTAGTCTTTTAATTTTTCATATTTAAAAATGTCTGTGTAATAAACAGAGTGTACGTGCGTTGTGCTCCTGCCTACAGGCTCATATTACTAACACACCCTTTAATTAACTCAAAAATACTGTGCTATTGACTTTAGAGCAGGTTTGTGTTGGTCAATGGTCAGTCGTTTTCAGTTCCTCACAATAGCAACACTCCAACAATGCTCCTGAACACACCTGGTGTTCAGACCAGACACCCATGAGTGAACAGATGCGCCAGTGCATTTGATATTTAAACAACGTGATGCTGGACATGAACATGAGAACTGTGTATGATAGTGCCCACAAATTGAATGTTTCAACCTATTTTTAATTTTAGGTGCATACATTCCAAACCAACTGTGATTGAGTTGAAATAATATGCATTTGAGTTTGTAGGGTTTATATATATATATATATATAGCTAATGGTACCCACATATTTACTGTAGGTTTAGTGGTACTATTTCAAGAATCTCCATTGAATAACCCATGTATATTGACAACTAATCTAGTATGAACCTCTCTGTTTATATGTTAGTTTGGTAGTATTAGCTGAAAAGACTGCTTTCTGAGAGTGAACCAAAAAATATCTGATATTTTTGCTAAAGAAATCCCTTTATACTAAAAAAAAAAAAAAATGTTAAGCAGTATTTAAATAATGATTCGTACTGTAATATACAATGGGAGGAATATTGTAGTGTTTAGTCATTTAACAGTCACTGAAATAATGGGGTACAATGACACATCTTTAAACGTGAAGCAGCCGGCAATCACTGTTAAAGACCTAAGACTGCATTAGCATATGTACCAACACAACAGCATGTGAACGCTGAAGACACACACACACACACACACACACACACACACACACACACACACACACACACACACACACACACACACACACACACACACACACACACAGTCTCTCTCTCGGGTTTCAGAAGTGAATGAGCAAGTCCTTGACGAAGCTTAGAAGAGCTTCACACTTGTGAGTCCTTCACACTTTCATGCTAGAGAGCATCTTTCACACAATGCTCAGCAACACTACTGGCTGTGCAATGATAACACTCATGCACACACATAAAACATGACAAACACTGATTAGACAAACAAACACATAAAACTGTAGAAACACAGCCCGCTCTTCTGTATATTTCTGATGTGCTTCTGTCCGCTTTATGCATGTCTGCAAAGCAATGACTCAAAGTATAACTTCAGTCTGTTTAAGGGCTGTTTATCGATGCCTATCCATCTCATATTCAAACTGAAAATCACTGTTCAACAAGCAAACAAACAAATATATGCTACAGGATAGATCCTCTCTGAACCCACTCCCTCTTGCTCTCTCTCTCCATGCACACACACACACACACACACACACAAATATATATATATATATATATATATATATATATATATATATATATATATATATATATATATATATATATATATTATATGTTGTATGTCCTTGAACGTACACCCACAACATCCTGTTTAAAATGGAATATAAGGGATAATTCTTGGCTATAGTGGCTCAGAAGAACAAACACTGGTCTTGAGGATCAATAATGAACCCTGTTCTGTCCCTTCTGCTCAGAGATACTAAGTTTGTCTGCCCCAAATGCTGATCCATGTTTGTTTCCCCCAGCTGTTTTATCCTCCTCCAGGTAAAAATTGCAAGCCTGATAATTTAGAAAAGCATAACAGCACACCTCTCACCAGCTGTATGATTTACGGTCTCATTCATGTTCATAGCACAAACGGAGTGGGACAAGCTGTGACTGAAGTGGGTGGAAGAGCTATGAGCAATAACAATACTGATGCTTGCCTTGGGAGGTCTATAATATCACAGTATCAAGCCCTCTACTAGAGAAAAATATAAAACAAGTCAATGTAATGTTTTTAAGAGCCTTACAAAACAAACAGGCAATTTAAATGTGTTGCCTGAAATAAAAATGATTTGTCAACATACACAAAAATATTTGAATGACCATCAAAGGAGAAAATGGTGTAGTTACAACATCTACCACCAGGGTTAACTGAACCAACTAAAGCCCAATGTATACTTCTGCATCTAGTGTACGCCATAGCTACGTCATAGGCTGTGTGTTGCACGCGTAGCCTACAACGTACCCTGACGTGCACCTCTCCAAAAATTTAAGCGTCAATTCTACGTGGACCACAAGCGCTGTGATTGGTCTGCCAGAACCCGTCCCACAGGGATACACATGCTCCCTCTGCATGTGTAACTGCACGTCGACGCGGACAAAGATACAGAAGTATGAATGAAAAGTGATGCGTAGCCCATGACATAGAGGCTACGGCACAGGTCAGACGCAGAAGTATAAATCAGCCTTAACCAGTGGTGCACTTCCAAAAAGCATCATTAGCCAATCGTCATTGTTAGTTGGCTTCCATTGTTGGCTTCAGGAAATATACCCCTGAACGTGCACATGCTAACCAGCATTGTGACTCTTTGTTTTTGTTTGTTTACTTATTTATTTGTTTGGTTGGTTGGCTGGTTGGTTTGTAGGTTGGTTGGCTGGCTGGCTGGCTGGTTGGTTGGTTGGTTGGATGGTTGGTTTGTTGGCTAGTTGGTTGACTGGTTGGTTGGTTTGTTGGCTGGTTTGTTTGTTGGTTGGTTGGTTTGTTGGTTGGTTGGTTTGTTGGCTGGTTTGTTTGTTGGTTGGTTGGTTGGTTGGAACTATGGTTTCGGAAAAACAGACTCATTGAACTATGTTGATAACGATGGAACTCACGACCATAGTTGGCTAACGATGCTTTTGGGGAACGCACCCCTGGTTGGTTGGTTGGTTGGGTATTTGAAGGTCAAATTAATACCATAAAATCTTGGAAATTTGTTACCATGCCTTCATCAATTATTTTTAACTAAGTTTAAATTAGTTATTTTTAATTAAGTTTTAAAATTACTCTTACAAACAGACATTTATTCTTACATGAAAAAAATATTATTTAAATGGAATTAAAGGATATTAAGGTCATTAGAGTTCTCGAAAGGAGAGTGTGAGAGAAGTCAGTAAAGAGATTGTCCTTTTTAAGAAGTTAAATATCACCCTGTGACTTTTTATTGTGTATAATTTCCAATCAAGAATTTTGTCAAATTATGATTTAGTTTTGAATATTTATGGGTATTTCAAAATGTTAGCTATGATATTAGTTTTAGCAGCACAAATACATACAAAAAGCATTTCCACTACATCAGTACACAGTACATCATTTGAGACGTGATGGAAATGGCATGTGGTGGAAACAACTTAGGCTCATTGGAAAAACATCCCTGTGGTGACATGTCTGCATTTACACCGCTTGTTGCACATTTAGCAACACTTTCAAAGTGAAATGTTCAGCAAGTGGCGGTAAAAGCATGTTCAGTTTTATCCAAAACAGATGAACGTGAATCTGGCAATGTTTTATGGCTTCATATGGTTTCATATTGAGGCAGTTTGGAAGTGAAATTAAAATAACGTACTACATAGCCTAAATCTGACCGATAGTGTTAACAAAGCAAACTGAGATAAACACACATGTAAACATGCCATATTAGCTGCTTTTACAAGTTTATCTTTTATTGTGACTGGTGTTTCACAGACTCGTACCCGAGCGCTTCACATCAAGAGTTTACTACATCAGAAAAGACACACATGGAGCTGGTTATGTGATGCAAACCTCAAAGTGTATTAGTTTACAAATCATGCACTAGGATAAAAGCATTTAAAATAAGTCTTTATTATTCAATAATCTGCCACTGTAATCATAATTTATGTGAAAATGAATAAAGGCATGCTTTTCCAATAATCCGGTGTTGAGTGGAAATGCTCATGACTTTTAGAAAATACTGCCTACCTTTTCAGAATAGCATGCAAGACTGTGTGCATATGCCATCGGCTGCAGGTATAGGCAGCACACTGGGTTTTGAACACAGTTATAGTTTATAGGGTAGATGTTGGTATTAAATTCACCGTTGTGCAATGAAGCAGTCCGAAAGTGATGTCAGTGTGAACAGTGATATGCGTCTCTTCTGAGGTGCTGCTTTGTGCATCGTCATAAATTCTCAGCGGGTCATTTTGAAAGCTGGTGATAGATGACTGCGACTGCAGGACTCTGATGCTACACGCTGAGCTAATCATCTCTACCAGGAGTTGTTTGTCTCTCAACCCTGATAAAATAACAACGGGAAGTGACTGATTTTTTCCCCTCTCCATTTATGTCGACACAGTGAGCTGCTTTGCATTGGTCTTTGTTCCAGCCAAATCAATTTCCAGTTTGGCTTCACTTAGTTATGTGACGCAAGCTGCTGCATGAATTCATCAGCCTCAGTTTTAACATTAAATAGTGGACATTTAAACCAGAGTTGCTTTGATATCACAGAAATACTATTATATTAATATTTTGAGTATTATTTATATTTTCTGTTTCCACAGTTTTAGTAATTTAGTAAGTTTTTATTTCTTAGTTTTAGTTAGTTTATTTAGTTTTAGTTATTTTAATATGATCAATTTAAACTATACAAAAGTGAGAAATGTGCTAACTTGATTAAATAAAATATGTTTGTTATTTGCAAACCTGTTACCCATTCTGCTGCATATTATACTGTATTCTGAATCATAATTGTACAGAATTTCAAGATGCATTCAGACATGTTTGTTATTATGTCTGGCTGTGAGAATAATCTGGCTCTAATAAACCACCAAATCATTGCTCTTTGTATGTTTTTGCTCATTTCAAAGACTTCTGTCAAGCATTTGTGGTTCTAGGACCTTGTTTGAGAGAATTCCGCACAGCCTTGTCATTTTTTCATGTCTTTGTCGGCTGTGGCTTTTGATTTGGAAGTATTCAAGTGAGTTTGCTGTAAATAGTTGTCTTGTTCCATGTACGACTTTCATTGCACACTTTCACATAGTTTAGCTTGCTTTCTGAACTTGTGCATATTGCAGTAAGGATGTTTTGTGCTATATTTGATTGTGTAGAACAATCACACGTTTCACACAAACATATTTTGCTGAAAAGACTCACTCATTAAAGGAGTTGTTGGTGGAAGGTGCCTTAAGATGTCACTCTTTATAAAGACATTGAATTATGACTCAAGAGAAACATCAGGAAAATCTTCATTGGCTAGAGTGATATTCGTTTATCTCACACATTATGAGGCTGAGACTGGCAGTAGCTGGATGTCTTTCTTACGGTTTGATGTGTAAAATGACTGGTGTAGATGAATGTGGTTACCTTTGCTGCGGCGACGGCCCCTGTGCTCCGTGTAGAACTTGAGTTGAGTGTCATCGTCCATTTCTGATCCAGAATCTCCCTGACGGACAAACATGCCTCCAGCTTCACACAAAAACACAGAGAGAACCATGTCATCTCACAGAAACTAATATTTAATGATGCAAACAAGTGTTGTGTAGTTATATTCATACTTTGATACAGACTATGCAATGTCACCTTGGATTTCAACATTTAATGACCCTAATAAAACCAAACTATTATTCATGATTCGCCTGTGCTTAATGAATGCCGTGACATCCATAAAGCAGTGTGATCTGTCAGTATATGTCGGGCCAACCTCTCATCTCTCTGAGCCTCACTAACAGCTCAGTGCTCCATAGAGACGCCATCTGGACCCTTATAGCCATAGACATTCAATTTCAGGCACTCAATACACGTGTAACACTTCCCATTCAACAACAGAGGAGACCATTTACTGAAGTCAACCTGACTTGTCTTTAGGGTCTCGTGGTTAGTGATGCCTGTTTTAATTAGTGATTAGAGTGAGCGAGAACTTATTTGGTCAGTGGCATGATACGATACATGTGTAATCAAAAAAAAAGCATCAATGGTTTGTGATTGAAATGGGATATTGTGAGAAAAGAAACATGATATATTGAAGTCAGCATGGTTTGACAATTCACCCTAAGTATTTTGTGCTATAGATCTTATTGTGAACAATTTATCTATGCATGTTTATTTATAAAAAAAAAAAAAAAAAAAAATGCTGACCTAGTAATGTTTAACATAAATGTCATAATGGGAACTTCCAGTGAAATGACAGACTTCTCTCTGTATGCAGGACTTCTTAGATCCCGCCCCTGCAAGCCACGCCCACTACCAGCCAGCCAGCCAGCCAACCACACTTAGAGTTTCAGCGTTTCAAATAAATCAAGTTTATTTCAGGTAAGATGCTGCTGTAGGAATTACACTGTAGGACCCTTAGTAGGTTTGGCAACAGATCATTACAGAAATAATAATAAATAATACATAGTCAAAATAGTCTGGGGTTTGTTTTCCAAAAGCATCGCTAGCCAACTATGGTCACATAGTGGTCAACATAGTTCAACCAGTCGGTGTTTCCTGAAACCATAGTTCCACTGAACACTCAAACAGCATCGCAGAGTTGAGCGGTTGGAGCGACGGCTCTCGACCTGTGGTTAGAAGAGAGTTTCTTGTCTGCATGACATGTGGACTTAATAAATCCTTATCTTGAGCAGAATAAGCAAGCTGACATTCAGTACAATCTGTATCTTTTATTTAGAATACATACAAATGTAATTTACATCTTTTAGTTTGTGAAGAGATTTAAAGCAGCGTTTTTGAAGAGTGTGCATGTGCGTGCCGGCTCTAGTGCGTAAGAACGAGCCTATGATTGAATCTGGAAAATGAGAATTACTCCTCAGATGCCATGTCTGTAATTTATAGCAAAAACAGCTAGCATTAATTAGATCTCAAAATAATTCAAGCAGTTATTCCTCCACCATCTGCGTGACTTCACAGCGTGGTTGATCGACAGATTTGCGACAGTATGGTTTGGGGAAACAGTCGTGACTAGTTGATTTCTTCAACGATGCATCGTACGACGGTAGTTAAGTGGTGAGTTACGTTGTTGTACGGGAAATGCACACCTGTCCAAGACCGCTGCTTTGTCCAGAGAAAAAGAAAAGATGGTATCTTTCCCATGGCTGCTGTGTGATTTTCTTCATAACCAATAAA